>JAHHFK020003521.1:0-29605 GCA_024533555.2 Aedes koreicus
GATGCCTGAAAATAGTTTCTCCAGTGGAGACGCGCCGTTGTTTACAAATGATAAGCGAGATCGCCGCGAATTAGACGAGTTCGTTGAAGTTTCAATTGTTCCAGCATTCTCAACCTGCCTCAGTCTGCCAATGCAATCTGAGGCAAAGCACCGGCGAAAATAGTGATGAACGTGAAATATCCGTTGAGTACGACAAAAAAAGTGCAACTTAGTCGTCATAGTGTTGATGACATCGCATGTGCCGGCAGTGCATCGTGAGCCAGCCGAGGGGACGGATCCGGAAAAATTGGCGAAAAACGTTCAAGTTGCCACCGCGGGGACTATGGCTACTTTTTGTGGTTGGGTTATATAATCCCAAAGAGAGAGTGCAACGATTTGGCAGCGCTGGGGATCTGAATTTAGTTTTGCGTCGTGCGATCGAGAACAAATTACATCGGAAGTGGTAAGAAATTGAGGGACCGGTTGAACTGTTCTTGCTGGTGATAAGGTTGAAAATACTCGTAGCTAAAGTATTTGCGGTGCGAGTCGACAGTGACAGTGAAAAAATCGGTTTCAGTGCTTGGAAACGGGGTCGAAGAAGCTGCCAAGTTTTATATCACGCCAGATGCGGTTGCAAATCGACATATTTTTAGATGTTCGTCTTAATTTTAGACATTTTGTTTACATTCCGTGCTGTATTCTAACGCCATGTTTTTGCTACGATTGCGGTGAACCTCTGTGCAGGCGTATTGGCAGCTAGCGCCACATCCAGCATGGATAAAATTGAACTTAAGAAACTATCACTTTTGAAATTAAACAATTCTTGAGTACTTTTTCAAACAGACGTATCTGATTTTGTAAACAAAGAGGGGAAGTGAGATTCAAACGTGAATTTCTCGAATCTCACAACAACTTCACGGAATGTAGCATCATCACCATTTTAGGAAAATGTTATTCCTTGTGTTGGTGGCCCTAGTTTGCATGAAAAAGCTAAGGGTTTCAAGAGTTTAACGATTGAATCTTACTTCCCCTCTTTGTTTACCAAATTAGATACGTCTGTTGAAAAAGTACTCGAGAATTAGACAAATAATTTGAAGCAGCAAGTTGTGAAAGGAGATTTTTTTTCAAGCTTGCCAAGTTAATTAGTTGCTTATCACATTATTTGCCATAACAAGATTTGCCAATTGAGATTAATGCTCTCTATAAATCGATATAAAAACTGTTTATGAACGTCCACGTACACTGGCGAAACACGATGTTCCAAGTAGGTTTTCTAATCTGACTGTCACAAATTTTCACTTCACAGTCTTGTTTTAGCAACCTCAACAATTTTACTCAAGATGAGTGACTCCAAACTGACCTGCTCAATAGATGTCACGGTAGTAGCGGTAGCGGCTTCAACGATGATTATTAGAAAAACTACGGATGTTTATGAGGAAATGCCAAACACTGAAAAGATGCTCCAAATATTCTCCCGTTACACTACGGTCATCGAAACAGTACTGGTTTCACAATTCCTTCGACAGTGCGGTCCTTTGTGGTGGTTGGTTGTGCCTATTGTTTTTGTTTTTTTTTTTTTTTTTTTTCCTTTTGGTTTTTTGGTTTTGTGGGGGGGTGGTTGGGGGGTTTTGACGTAGGACTACGTCTGTGTTTTCAATACTGGGGTACACGTTCGAATTGCGAGAATTTGGAGCGTCACGAAAAATATATAGGTTTTGAACGTTAATAACTAAGTCATTCCACGATTGATTTCCAAAATGTTTGCACCAATCGATCGGAACATTTTCTACGCTTCGATTTAAATATTTCAAACTATTGATTTTTAACATGCAACTAATAAAATTAACGCAAATATAGGGTGATGTCTTATAATATCGATTTTTCATAGTAAATTTACTAAATGCACAGTACTTTCCGCGCACAGACTTCATATTTAAGTAAGGAACGGCTCCTAGGCAGCCGTGAATGTTATATAACGGGTACACCTTCGCATTTTGATTTAGTTTTCCGGCGGTCGTGGAGCTGTGCAGAGTACGATCTGCAGTTGGACGAGCAGTCGCTGTCCAGAGAGGCGTTGGTGCAGTTGGCTGTTGCCGATGCTCCCGTCAACTTCGCTGCGAGAAACATTGCTGCTGAAGCCTACAAGTTGGTGGGAAAAAGCCGCCCGTGACAACGAGACAAGAATCAATCATCCCACGTCACCTGCAGATGGTCACCCGCAATGAAGAGGAGATGAACCAAGAAAGAAAGTCCAAGTTCAATCGCGAACTGTTTCTCCCCCGTCAACTAAATCCGTCCTTTTCAGGACGACCAAATTAGTTTGCCAACTAAAGAGTTTATTTGGTTGAAATTTTCTCTTGTGCTGTTTGAAATTAATTTCAATTACCGCGCCCCGGCTGAACATAGCATTCATTAAGCGCCGCGTACCGTAGTAAATGACAAAGAACGTTGAACAACCAACAAACGAAATTCTAGAACGGATAATTCGAACCGAACTGCGACACTTCAGACCGACCATGTGGTTGAGTTCGTTGTAGTTCCTAGTTGTGCATAGCGGATTAGTTGCTGGCGGTGGCAAGCAAATTAGAAATGTTTCGGTTAAGAAAATCATCCGTCTAGCGTGTAATAATTAAAACTAATTATTGTGGCACAATAGCTAAAGTTCGTCCCCTTTGATGCAATATGTATCACATTGCCTTCGTTGGTACCGCCTTCTTTCGTGCACTAGCATCCGACCCCTTTACCTCATAGCTTTTAGCAGTACATTTTGATTCAGTCTTACGACAGTCGTGGAGCTGCGCAGTGGCTGGTGGCTGTAGGATCGCAGTTGGCGGCAGCAAGCACCATGGAGGGTGTACTGGCGAGCAGTCGTTGCTCGGAGAGGCGTTGGTGCAGTTGGCTGTTGTTGCCGATGCTCCTGTCAACCTCGCTGCGAGAAACATGGCTGCTGAAGCCTACGATTTGGCGGGAAAAAGCAGCCCGTGACAACGAGACAAGAATCAACTATCCCACGTCACCTGAAGATGGCCACCCGCAACGACCAGTAGCTGAACCAAGAAGAAAGCCCAAGTTCAATCGCGAACCATGTTTCTCCCCCGTCAACTAAATCCGTCCTTTTCAGGACGACCAAATCAATTTTCCAATTAAAGAGTTTATTTGGTTAAAATTTTCTCTTGTGCTGTTTCAAATTAATATCAATCACCGCGCCCCGGCTGAACATAGCATTAATTAAACGCCGCGTCCCGGAGTAAATGACAAAGAACGTTGAACAACCAACAAACGAAATTCTAGAACGGATAATTCGAGCCGAACAACACGTCTGACCGACCATTTAGTAGAGTTCATTTTAGTTCCTAGCTGTGCATAGCGGATTAGTTGCTGGTGATGGCAAGTACATAAGGCATATTTCTGTTAAGAAAATCATCCGTCTTGCGTGCAGTAATTAAAACTAATTATTGTGGCGCAATAACTGAATTTCGTCCCCTTTGGTGCAATTTGTATCACATTGCCTTCGTTGGTACCGCCTTCTTTCGTGCACTAGCATCCGACCCCTTTACCTCATAGCTCTTAGCAGAACATTTTGATTCAGTCTTACGACAGTCGTTAAGCTGTGCAGTGGTCTTAGGATCGCAGTTGGCGGCGGCGAGCAGTCGTTGCCCAGAGAGGCGTTGTTGCAGTTGGCTGTTGTTGCCGATGATCCCGTCAACCTCGCTGTGAGAAACATGGCTGCTGAAGCCTACGATTTGGCGGGAAAAAGCCGCCCATGACAATGAGACAAGAATCAATCATCCCACGAGATGAACCAAGAAAGAAAGCCCAAGTTCAATCGCGAACTGTTTCTCCCTCGTCAACTAAATCCGTCCTTTTCAGGACGACCAAATTAGTTTGCCAACTGAAGAGTTCGTTTGGATGAATTTTTCTCTTGTCCTGTTTGAAATTTCCATTACCGCGCCCCGGCTGAACATGGCATTGCTTTAAACGCCGCGTCCCGGAGTAAATGGCAAAGCGCGTTGAACAACCAATGAACCAACAGATCCATAACTATCTTCTACGCGTTAGAGATAGTGGTCATCGCGACCTACAACCGGGGCCGTATCATAATTAAGAGCCACCAAATGCTTTCTAAAGAGTGTACAATAGAATTTTCTTGGCCCTTTTCAGGACTGACTTAAATTAATTAGCGGATGGCCCTGACGTGTATGGGAATTCGATTGCTGCGTAGTCCTACGTCAACTTTGCGTACAACCCCATTGGGCTGTCCCTTATAGTTTTTTCATCCTATACGAATGGAACAGCCCGAATTCAATTAGTACTTCGCGCACAAATGCAATACAACGAAAATCACAGGTAAAAAAGCACTCCTGAGAAAATAAATTACTTGAAAATCACAATAATTGTGCAACGAAAGAAAATAAAACTTCACAGCTCTCCATCTGTACATCTGAAATTATATGCCAGTCACTCACGCACGCATGCGTTAGCTTCGTTCTTTGCTTGTGACCAGCAAATGGCCGTTTGCTACTTTGCACTGGCTTTCTTTTTTTCTCTCTCCACACTCTGTCAATAATAAAAATCCCCCGCTATGAGGCGACTCTATATCGACTTCTAAACTGCTTATAATCATCAATTCACTCGCGACAAAGCGGAAAAATACTCTAATTTAATCATTTTTCTTCGCGTGGCACAATATTAACCGCACTAACAAACACAATTAAGCTGATATTAACTCTTCCTCCGGGTGCGGGGGCAAAGCATAAAAAACAAAAAAACGGGGAAAAACTACCGGCCATCACAAATTTTGGGAGGGAATCGATTGTATTCACTACATCTTACACAAAACACGTGGAAATCTTATGATTTCACTGTTCGATTAGGTTGAATTACGAATATATTTTTGATTCTAGTTTTCGCGAAAAGGATGCAGCAAAAACAAAACACGTCAGTTTCCAAGCACGGCTTGCTGCGATCCGCCTTTCGCTGACCAGCTGTCTCTTTCCTTTTTTATCCATGATTTAAAAGGGCCCGCCTTAGGAAAGATTTCAGCAGAACGCAAGTGTTTTCCTACTGCCTACAGCGATAAAAAGAAACATTGAACTTTCTGCGTTATCGAATGCACATAAAGGGAATGCTAGATTTGGCAGAAATTAATGGGATATTTCATGTAAAGTTAAGCCAGATAACGCCTGAATCCAGCCTGTTGTATGAAAGATTGCCAACATTGTTGTATGGCGCATGAAAGATTGCAAACAATTTCGTTGTCTACGCTTTCTTTGGCATGGAATTAAACAAGGGGAAATTTTACGTGCTTGTTAAAATTAATTATTTTTTTCTCTGTACCTTATGGAATTAAAATTCGAATTCTCCCTAGATCTAATAAATTATATACAAAACTATTCAAATTTCCTAATCGTTACAATTTCATCAACGCCGGCTCAAAAATGTGCACCAGATAAGAAGAAACGAGGACAAGGCAAAAAGGGGGGGGCAGGGGGGGGAAAGGAGCAGGCGGGGAAGGAAGGAACAACAAAACAGAAAAAAAAAAAACAATGAATCGCGGACAAGCACAAAAGGGAATGCTGGGGAAAAAAAAAGGGATAATTAAATAAGCCAAAAGCGAATTAGCGGGGGAAGGAAAGAGCAAGGGGGGGGGGGAAAGAAAGAATGCAAAAATTGGGCCCGGGGAAAAGAAAAAAGAGGAAAAAAGCGATAATAAATAAGCGGGTTGGGATAAAAAAATAAGGAAAGGGGAAAAAGAAAAAATAAAAAGGACAATAACAATAAAATATAAAAAGAAAAAAAAAGAATAAAGAAAGCATAAACAAATAAATGGGGAAGATACAGATAAAAAGGGAAGAGGGGGACAAACCAAGAGGGAGAGATAGGACAAGACAGAAAACGAAGGAGAGAAAGACTAATAAAATAGAAAAAAGGGGGATTATTAAATGAATATCAAACCAAAAAGAATCTGTTAAAGATGCTTATGAGCTGTGTGTACGAAAAAACATGGTGCAAAAAAGATATCCGTCCATGGCGTATAGATAGACGGGTGCATTAAGGACTGGAATGTGGATACGGAGATCGTGATATCAAATCTTGGCGGAAGCAGGTAAAGCTGGTATTTATAAACACATGTAAACCAAAAAATAGTAATAATTTTCAACAGCTGAAAAACAACTGTCAATTGCATTCTTTTTCGATTTGTTTTTGATTCACATTATTTATGTACACAACGATAGTTTTACGTATGAACTACTGATTTTCAATGCATTAATTATTTCTTCAACATTTATTCAGCTGGCTTTGGAAGTTGTAATGGCTTGTAAATGCAACTTGCTATCTACACATATAGGGTAGGGAACGGCTTAATCAGGGGTCACTATTTTAATCAGTTGTTAGGAAGTAGGTCTATAACTCCTACATTTGCCAAATTATTTCATTTTTAATGATACGATCATAAGCTTTATCTATTGGGCCAATGATTCGATGTATCAATCATGATTGATTACCAATTTATTACTGTTATTTTGAAGATTTAAAATACATCATCTAGAAATCATCAGTTTCTGACCAGCTGAAGAAGTTCGCTCGAATTTTGCCTTTGTGTATTTTGCATTTGCATCGCGTGTACCGGAGAGCATGTCTTCATCAGCTCCCTCCCACAACTAGGCTTGTTGCCAGAATGTGATGTTGAACATTGGGTTAAATTTATTACATATTTAGATAATCTGAAATCGCTATTTATTTCATGTTTCTTCCAGTCATTGGAGGTTGATCTATGCTTATTATTATATTGTACATCATCTGGCACTATTCTTTGCAATAAAAAATATGTTTCGGAGCTGTCCAATAGTACCCAACGATAAATAATGCTTCGCTGTTGAGCGGCAGCTATGGCATCACTGTTGCTTTTGAGAGAGCCCATGTTTCCTCTCTTCTTTGTTAACCATAGATATAGCACACCGGTAATGTAACGTGAAGCCTGCTGTCTCTTGCATTTGTTTGTTTTTAAACGAAGCATCCCGTTTGTCGTCACAGTCGCTTTGGCTATTGCGTTTGCGTGAGAGTAAATGAAATAAGAAATACACATTGCCAATCTAAAGATCTGCCGGCGTCGGTGGTGTAGTGGTAAGCGTGACTGCTACTTGGCATCCCAGTAGGGTCTGGGTTCAATCCCAGTCGACGTCGGTGGTTTTTCTGAGGCGAAAAAAATCTGGTCACGTCTTCCTTCGGAAGGGAAGTAAAGCCGTTGGTCCCGGTTCATATTCATGAATCGTTAGGTAGGGTCCAGGTGGTGGAGTCGTCTTCCTGGCGTCGGTGATTGTCACCATGTGAGGAAATAGGCCGACGTAAAATAAAGATTAAAAAAAAAAAAAATCTAAAGATCAATGAAAAACTAAAAGTTTCGTCGTGTAGGTCTGTCTAATAACCTGCTAGGAGACGAGTTGGTGGTCATAGCAATCGACATATTTTGGTTGATTGTTTTCGAGAGCGGATGGGTAAAACGAAGGAGCGGGTTGAACGTTTGCAGCAAATCATCAACTGGCCTATTTCATTTCGCCTTCGCACACATGCACAGACTCGCACTCATACAATATTGTTAGTTTATGTACAGATTGAGGAGCTGAAGAAAACATTTTTTTAATCGGAAAGCAATCCGCATGGGTTTAAGAAGTCCCTGCAATTGGGAACTTTATTCCATGGCTATGAAATTTTCGGAGCCTAATGCTCGTTGCTGAAGGTATGTTCCGATAGACCAGACGTAAGCAGAGGGATTATTGTCTAAATATTGGCAGTTCTAATTATAGATTACATACAGCCTCATCAAATGTCTTAGGGGTTGACTAAACTGCTTAAAACCCGTCCCGTACCCTACATCGTGTAACCTACTGTAAGCAATGCCGATATGCACTCCACTGGCCTCCACTTTTGTTCACGAAGAGCGATTCTATGCACTTTATACGATCAGTTTTGGTCGTACAAGAGTGCATATAGGTGAATTGCAATGGAGTAAAGTGAATCAAAATGTTAGCTGGGTGGATACTAGTCGTTTAAGTTTTGCAATCTTTTTCTGTGCAGTAGCCTCTTTTGTTTTTGGCCACCACACAAGAGAAGCATAAGTTACTTTTGGACGTATTATAGATGTATAAATCCACATTATCATTCTTGGTTTTAGACCCCATTTTTTGCCAAATGTTTTTGAGCATATCCAGAAAGCACTGGTTGCCTTACCGATCACACACTCAAGATGAGCATTCCAGTTCAGTTTGGCATCCAGTATCACTCCTAAGTATTTAACCTGTTCACTAAGATGAATCTTTAATCCTCCTAGCTGAAACGTTTTTAGACGAAACTTCCTTTTCCTAGTGAATGGTACAATTACTACTTTTGATGGATTAATGCTAAGGCCCTCCTTGATACACCAGGACAGGGTAAATCTTAGGGCCCATTGCATTCTTTCTGAAATGATGTCGTGAAATTTTCCCCTCACTATAATGACTATATCGTCTGTAAAACCTACAACCTCGAAGCCTTTTTCCTCTAAGCTTCTTAGAAGATCGTCTACATCTAAGGACCACATTAGTGGTGAGAGTGGTGAAATAACCAGAAACAAAACTTTAACAAGAATTGTCTAAATATCCAAACCATATTCAGCTAATTTGTTTGTACTTTCTCAAATGATAACTATATATTATTTTACCTCTACACCATTTTTGCTATTCTGTTTGCCTACTACAAGCATACTTTATATCCAGGGAATTCAAGCATATTTCCAATCCAATCGAACCCAACTAGCTTGAAGATAATCGCCTCAACCAACGCAACTAAGAAAGAGACTCTTCGCAATGAACAGGTCACACTTTGTGCTACTTCTCTTATCTTTGCTTTTATTTTTATTTGCATTTCGGCAGCATTTCACACAGATTCAATATTTACTACTCGCACTGCTTGCATTTTGCTGTCGGCCCACGAACTGTTCCAAGATACTGGTGCTTGTCCCATTCCCTGCACCGAGTCACTGGCTTTGGTTGGATCATTTCGTGCAAGAACTGCTGCATCGGAACCATCAGGTGACGGCCATAACCAACTTTCCCACCAAAACCGGACATCACAACTACACGGAGATACTGATTGATCCACCCTACGATATTCCACATTACTGTGAGTATGATTAATCTCCAGCGGAATGTTCAAGGCCAACCAATTTCGCATTTCAGTTCCCATATCGGACATATTTGACTCCAAGTATAGCAGTGACTGGTCCAATCTGGTGCTCTACTGGAAGGCGGGCCTAACAACGACACAGTATGCCCTAGAGAACACCAACGTACAGCAGTTCATCGAGCAGGATGACACTGATTTTGATTTGGTAATTTCGGAACAGTTCTACCAGGAGGCGTTCCTGATGTTTGCTCACAAGTACCGAGCCCCCATTGTGACCATAGGTTTGCCATTGTTTGATACGTTGTGCATATTATAACTCCCATTCAAATTCTAGGAACCCTCGGCTATGCGGATTATATGGATCGCGCGATGGGACTGCTAACCCCATGGTCGTTCATCCCTCATCCAGTCTTACTGTACGTCGATGATATGACTTTCAGTCAGAGATGCTACAATTTCATACTCTCGCTAACCGATGCTGTGATACGCAAGTTTTATTATCTACCACGGCAGGATAAACTAGCCAAGAAGTACTTTGCTGCAATCGAAGGTAGGTTTGTAATTCAATCAATGCTTTTCTAACAAAATGTTTCCACTCTTCAGGACCGGAATCCTTTCCAACCGTGTACGAATTAGAGAAGTCCATTTCCGTGATGCTGATAAACAGTCACGTGTCAACCTCACCTCCACGACCTTCCATAACGGGCCTGATTAATGTGGCAGGTGCTCATATAAAACCCGCCAAACCACTCCCGGCGGATATTCAACGGTTTTTGGACGGGGCTACCGAGGGTGCCATTTTCTTCAGTTTGGGGTCGTACGTTAAAAGTTCCGACATGCCCAAAGATAAGCTGAAAGCATTTTTCGAAGTGTTTCGTAACCTTAAGCAACGAGTTTTGTGGAAATTCGAGGACGAAACGATGGTCAAAGTTCCGAAAAACGTGATGATTCGGAAGTGGCTGCCTCAGAGTGACGTTTTGGCTCATAGGAAGATCGTACTTTTTATAACCCATGGAGGTATGTTCGGTAGCCAGGAAGGTATCTACCGAGGAGCACCAATGCTGTTTATTCCATTCTATGGAGATCAGCATCGCAATGCCTTGAAGGCAGAACGAGCCGGGTACGCGTTGACGTTGAATTTTGCCGATGTTAATGCCATTACGTTAGGATCGAGAATCAACGAACTACTCACGAACCCGGCGTACACACGATTAGCGAAGAAAGCCTCCGAGCTGTTCCGGGATAATTTGGTCCCACCGATGGAGGAAGCCATGCACTGGATTGAGTACGTCATTCGTCACAAAGGTGCCAAACATTTGAAGTCTTCTTCGGTGGACCTAGCTTGGTGGCAGTACTTGATGTGGGATGTGGTTTCTTTTTTCGTTGTTATTTTGGTACTATCCATCTTTATTATCTACAAACTCCTAACTGCATTTTGCGAAAAATCAACCAAACACAAATCAAAAGACCAAAAACGAAACCTAATTCCATCTAAACCAAAGAATAGCAAGAAAGTAAAGAACAACTGAACATTTGTTGTCGAAAATATATATTTACTGTTATGTCAACTTGATTATCCGAAACAACCTTATTTTATTTCCCGTACTGATCCGTTTTGATCATGATTTCAAGCAAAACTTCATAGATAGCACCTTGTGTCCCATTCGCAACGGCATGCAAAATGTCGGGAGTGAGGTGAATTTCCAACTTTCGAAGAACCTTCCTGTTTAGCGTGTTCCAATTGTCCAGTTTCCGGACGATGGCATAACCTTTGGTGTAATTGTGCAAATCCACCAAGCGTGGGTAGAGCTGATGGAGAATTTCCGCAACCAGCACTGAGATCCGGAATAGCAAACAATTAGTGATTTATTAAGGCAACTATTGATGGCCCTACCTCCATCGGACAGATCTCGGCTGAGTTTCCTAACTGGGCTGGACAGTTGGAAATTTAATACCCACTGCAATATAGTTGATTGATCAGTCGATGACAGCATCTTTTTTTATATAAACTACAAAGTTGTTTTTGTTCCTGCTTGAAGGAAAGTGTGTTTCCTTGAATTTGAATTCCATTCGCTTGCTGCGATCGATAAATTTTTTCAACGTGCAAGTTTAGAAAAGTCTGTTTATGTGAGAAAATCTGAGGCAAGGGGTGTGTTTATTTCTTGGAAGTGTAAAAAGAAACCAATGAATATCAAATGCATCAAATGCACTTACCATTTTTGCTACTACTGTGCTACTGAACCAAATTATTTTTTTTTGCGACGATCTCGTAAAAAAATGCAAACGTGGAAGTATAGCACTTCTGGATCAATTTTCCAAAATCGCTAGAGATTAGACCGTTGGACTGCCAAAGCATTTGGACTGCCAAAGCATTTTAACAAGCGTCCACAAAGTTTGATTACTCATTGATGGAGACTCCTTCTCCTCTTGTAAAGCAATCAATCCATGATCCACCTCTATTGATCGAAATAAGCGCCGCTTCACCCTGCGTATTTATGGATCCAGTGGAAACACTTTATTACGACTTCAATCAGGATCTTCATTCATCAGCTGATGTCTTTTCCAACATACTATTGTATGCCACTGATCAGTTTATTCCAAAACGAACTCGAACAACGCCACGCAATCCACCTTGGAGTGACAACCATCTGAAGCGTTTGAAAAGCTTGAAACGGTCTACTTTGCGCCAATATTCAATGTGCAAAACCCGCCGAACAAACAAGTTTACCACTCTGCAAATTTTCGATATATTTATCGACAAAGATCGTTATTTATCGACGAAGCACAGATCATCGCGTTGCATCGTGGTTCCAGTTCCTCTTCGGATGGAACGTTGCATTCTACCTTCAACGATTCTGCTACCTTTTTCCAGAGCTGATCTGCTACTAGTGCGCCAGAATTTCTAACCGCGAATCTTGAGTTTTCACCATTCCTCACCCACCATTTCGGGAAGTGGGTCATCCCATTGCAGACATCGGCCATGATCGTCTGTTAATTCGCCAGGAACTGCTATAATCCCAGCGTTATTGGGGAGGGTGACAAGGTATCGGTCATTCGATTCCCGTTTAACCGTGCGCTCGAATTCCACTTAGCAGCGCGTCTCGTCCGGAGACAGCATGCTAACGGTTCTCTCTCTATCGCAGGACCAAACCTTTCTATTATTTCTCCTATATGTCCCGATACCAACATGTTGCACGCGTATCCTGGTCCTTGATTTGATGTGACATTCCTGACACTATCCAGCCGAATTCTGATTCGGTGAGTACTGGTAGACCTCTCCCCAGTAGTTGCACCCATCCAGATTTGAAGAAGCTGTAGAAATCGTGGATTCCCAGCACGATGTCAACCTTTCTCGAGTGGAAGAATTCCGGATCTGCCAGTTCGGTGCCTTCCGGAATGTCCCAGCCATTTGTCTGCACTGTAGAAGTGGGCAGACAAGTTGAAACCTTCGGTAAGACGAGAAAATCCATCGCTCTAGAGTACGATGATACACGCGACTTGACGATGGCTTGAACCTTGCGTGTGACCCTCGTCCCAATTTGTCCGATACCCGACTAGGAATCTTCAGCAGTTGACTCAATTCTTCAGCGATGAAGTTGCAGTCCAATAATGCACGTACCAGATAGCGAAAACCCTGGCTGTTTTCAATCACGACAACTGCGGTAGCCAGAAGAACCTGTGACTTGAGACGCTGCGCTGGATTTGACGATCCACTCTGAACCGATGTGGCATTCGCTGCTCTAGCATCAGAACTCGAATCCCTTTGGTTGCTGCCATTACACGAATGATCCTTCTCGGATGATCCATGGCTACTTTCATTAGCTTCACCTTTGAAGCATAGTAGTGTGTGGTGACGAGTCTTGCAGTTTCGACACGTGAACTTCGACGAACAATCTCGGGCTATATGTCCTCGTTTTAGACAGTTTCGGCAAAGGGACTGTGCTCGTATGAAGGATTCCTTGCTGGATAGTGTCATTTTCTGGAAGACTGGACACGTGTGTAATCCATGAATCTCCGTACACGATGGGCACTTAGCGGCATTCCAATGTACGGCGTTATAACTGGATTTTGGCGAAAACGGTTTTCGTCTAGGTTGTTGAGGTCTCAGCTGGGGTTTGCTTCTGGATTCTGGCTTCGCTGGAAGAGACTCCAGGATTTGGACCCTCCGTTGGATGAAATCTTGCAAGTTTTGTAGTGTGTCCTGCTGCTTAGCTGAAGTATACTCCTCCTAGCTACGTCGGGTGACTGGATCCAGACGAGAACTTAGCAGCTCTACCAGCAGAAGATCCTTGTATTCGGCTGGTTCGATGACTTGATCCAATAACTTAATCGCACGATCAAATCCATCAGCCAATCCGTGCAGATCCAGGATCGATACCTTCGTGAGCGAGGGCAGTTTGACCAGCGCTTGAACTTGCTTCTTCTTCAGAAGTTTGCTGTTGTTGTAGCGTTTTAGCAACGACTCCCAAGCAATCGAATAGTTGTTACTAGTGATCTTTAGCGGATCAACTAGTGCCTTAGCTTCGCCTGCTAAGCAACCCTTTAGGTAGTGGATTCTACCTCTGGAAGTTTGGCCTTCTCATGGATCAAGGACGAGTAGAGATCCCTGAAACTCAGCCAATCATCGATATCTCCTGTGAAGGTCTGAAGCTTGATTTGCGGTAGGCGTACGCGGTCCATGGCACCTTGTTGAGTGGCGTCTGAACTCCGTGTTGATTGGTTGAGCGAAGCCTCATCTTCAAATTCCTGTGCCTTCTCCATCAGGAACGACTTCGTGTCGTAGTAGCGGATTTCAAAATCCAGTTGCTTCTTCTCGAAACTTTCTTGGGATTCGTAGTCGTCGTGCGCTTCGATCTCCCAAGAAGTTGAGCTAATTTGTTCCCACAATGAATCTATACGCTCTAGACGAACCCCAATCTGACTAGCTGTTGTATCTTTTTTATAATCTCTAACGAACTGACATATATTGTTTAAAGATGAGCGGAGTCCCTTGAGTTTGGTAGTCAAGGACTTCAGGGAATCGGCATTTTTTGTATTAGGTTTCGACATTGTTGGCGTCACACAATGGAATCACGAACGATGAACCAAGAATCAATCAGTCGGCAGGTGCTAGCGTTGCGTTACCTCAGTCGTAGTTAGCAAAATGATTAGTATTCCGAGAATCGAGAGGAATTGGCGATGTAGTATACAAATTTGTCTACATCGGCTGAACATATACTGTTCAACTCACCTGTGAGAAGAAGTAGTGATACTACCGAAGCCAGAAAGCAGTAAATTCTCAAGCAGCACACATGAAACGCATGAAATCCGCCTCAGATTCGTACTCGATCCAGCGAAGAGCAAAGGAGTGGAATATGTATGTAGTTTACTATATATAAGCTTCAGCTGAACATATACTGTTCGTCTCACCTGTGCAAACGACAGTCTGTACCGACAGCCTAATCCGAATAAAGGGCGATACGGTCAAAATTTGGTCAATATCAACTTGACGTATTTCTTTCAATTTTGCATTTAAAAAACCTGAACACCCCTCATTTTGAAGGTGTGTGTGTGTGTAGAATGTTGCTTCTATTTTGATTTTGGAATTCACTCTTCAGTTGTCAAAATGCCGTCCAAGCAAGAAGAGCAGCGTATCAAAATTTTGCTCGCGCATCGCGAAAATCCGAGCTACTCGCACGCAAAGTTGGCAAAATCGCTAAAAGTTGCCAAATCAACCGTTACAAATGTAATTAAAGTGTTTGGGGAACGTTTGTCGACAGCCAGGAAGTCTGTATCGGGGGGAAATCGAAAACCGGAAGCCGCTGAGACGACAAAGAGAGTTGCCGGTAGTTTCAAGCGAAACCCTAACCTATCTCTCCAAGATGCCGCAAATAAGCTGGGTGTATCGTCTACAACCGTGCATCGAGCCAAAAAACGAGCCGGACTATCGACTTACAAGAAGGTAGTGACTCCAAATCGCGATGATAAACAAAATACGACGGCCAAAGCGCGATCCCGGAGGCTGTACACGACGATGCTGACGAAGTTTGACTGCGTGGTAATGGACGACGAAACCTACGTCAAAGCCGACTACAAGCAGCTTCCGGGACAGGAGTTTTATACGGCAAAAGGAAGGGGAAAGGTAGCAGATATTTTCAAGCACACGAAACTGTCAAAGTTCGCAAAGAAATATCTGGTTTGGCAAGCCATCTGTACCTGTGGCTTGAAAAGCAGCATTTTCATAGCTTCCGGGACTGTCAACCAAGAAATTTACGTGAAAGAGTGTTTGAATAAACGTCTGCTGCCTTTCCTGAAGAAACACGGTTGTTTCGTACTGTTTTGGCCGGATTTGGCATCTTGCCATTACGGTAAAAAGGCCATGGAGTGGTACGCCGCCAACAACGTGCAGGTGGTTCCCAAGGACAAGAACCCTCCCAACACGCCAGAGCTCCGCCCAATTGAGAAATACTGGGCTATTGTCAAGCGGAACCTAAAGAAGACCAAAAAAAAACTGCTAAGGACGAGCAGCAGTTCAAGGCAAACTGGCTTTCTGCGGCGAAGAAGGTGGACAAGGTGGCTGTACAAAATCTGATGGCAGGGGTCAAGCGTAAGGCCCGGCAATTCGGATTTGGAAAAGCGGAAGCCTAACTGAATATTTTTCCTGAATTTTATACTAATTGAACTTGAAAAAGAAATTTAATTTGATTTTTTAAATAAACGATTTCACCGATTTACACGCGTTTTCCCTTGACCAAATTTTGACCGTATCACCCTTTATGCCTCAAATGTAATAAAATGCTTCTAATTACGGAGCGTGTTGTCGTGCGATAGCAAGGGAATCAGCTCGTATTGATATACAGTGCAGCAGAGGAAAAAGGTACTTATGTAGTATCAAAAGATTGCCTGCTTCGGCAGGACATATACTCAGTCTCACCTGGCCACGATGACCGTTGAGCGATGGGCGAACCTAGTAGCGATCATCGTTCTCGTAGTGTATCGTTGTTTGGTTGTTGGAAAGCAGCACCGACGTTGTCTTCAATGGTCGTCGCTTATCCTGGGAGAGTGATTTCACACAGCGGAAGGTGTTCACCACTCCGTCTCCCGTCGATGAGTCGCATCAAGTAGATGAATCACACAAAAAACGAAACGTGGGCATTAGCAAAATGTATTTTATGCTTCGGTGGACATATACTTGTTCTAACCTACCTGATCGATAGTAGAACAACACACTGGTTGCCTACACTCCTCGGAAATCTTCGAAGTAAAATAATTCAATGGTGATGGCGAATTTCAAACATCGATCCCTTATGAATGAAGTTTCTACGACGATGGCGAACGAATCTCTTTTCTTCGAGTTCAGGATGGCGATAGTTGAATTGTTGATACCAGAGCAATGGCGTAAGCTCTTGGTAGCATTACTTGGCGCAGTCTTTTCGTTCGATGGCGCAACCTCACTTCTTGGTCAAATCGTCGAAATTTGACCGATCACCGGCAGTAGAGATCCGGTTCGAAGGATCAAATTATGTTGGGGAGTCTCCCAACCACTATCCTTGTTTTCCACTGCCTGTTGAACGTATCTTTCTGTTTCTCTATTTAGGTCGTCATCCATAGACCTTTCCTCACATGAAGACACATAACTTCAAATCACAACACTTAGTCGAAGGTCTATTTATTATTCACAAATTACATTATTTACTAATATACCACATTTATTTAACTAAACTACATTTATTCAACTACACTACATTTATTCTTAAAACTAAACACAAATTTCTCGGAGCTAGCCTCCGGATCGACCGATCGCTACGATTGCAATATTGCACACACTGGTCTACTGACATAGTATTGGATTGTTTACTTTCTAATCTTATTTTCTATTTCCTACTCTATCCCGAAAAACTCTCTCCCACTCTCCGCGTTCCCCACAGGTAGTGGTGAGTGACCGTGGTCAACCGGTTCACTAATACTGCCTAGGTAAACCGATTGGTAGCACAGTGGGGTCGCTAAATCTTTATACAGTCTGATTCAGTCGGCTGCATCCATACGCTCATGTTACTCGCAAACACGCTCAAATCAGAAACTTTTATTTGCACATCAAAGGAAAGTTCAGCAACAACTACGTCACAATTCTAAAGAGTTCTGAAATAACGTGAACGAACAGAGCAAGAATGCCGGTCTCCCCATTGTTATGTTCACGGGAAGTATTGAAAGCTCGTCTATAGATGGTATCTGCGATCTTTTCCCCAGAAACATCTTCTTTGACAAGAATATAAGAAGTTTGTTGTAAAAAAAGTCGTGAGGATGAAATACCAAACATGTCTGGTCTTGAAAAGTTTTCAGGATGTTTGTCATCTTGCCACTACGAACTATATTTACTCACTTTTGAGTAGCCATACTTTATGACTGATTTGGAATCTCAAACGTACTGAATTTTGGATTGTTTGGAAATAGCGTGTATGCTAGATGTTTTGTAAATATGTTGATAGGTTGCATTCAGATGAAGTACAAGCATTTTTTTAACATCCTCATGCACTAGGGAAATTATTTAGAATAGATTGTGAATCAAAAACAGTTACGGCTGAAAACATGTTTACATATGAAATATAATTTTTAAAAACTGGAATAAAAAAAAAAAATTTTACACTTTTACCTACATTTTTTTTTTCAAATGTAAGATTTTTATTTTTTTTTTTTTTTTTTTTTTTTTTTTTTATTGCCACTTTCACACATGATTCAAATAGAAGCCAAATTGGGCATAGAGGTTTATTCAAATGTAACATAAAGCAACAGTGTTTTTTTTTTTTTTTTTTTTTTTTTTTTTTTTTTTTGGGAGATTGTTTAGTATTTTTTTATTAATTGTTACGCTTAATTTGTGGAGAAGTCTTTTGAGACGTAGCTACGCACAACATAAAAGAAAAATTGTATTTGTATTTTCCTTCATACTGACATTACTCTATTCAATTGCACAATAATAAACGCAGAAAAGAAAAAACGAACATTTGAAAATCAAATGTGTTACTAATGTTTTTACCCGTACTGTAGACTTGTACTGTAGGACTTTAGTCTTGGAAAATCGCCATGTTGATTTTAGTGGATTCCATAAAGAAATCTCACTAAAATTCAATAATTTATTCGGGGTACCTTCTACGTTTTTTAATCCAATCAATGGCACATGAAATAAGGGAAGGTAAGACGGAAAATTGCACTGCCAAACTTAGGCCGCATATACAATTCCTTTACTGCTTCTTTGCGTATATCATCCTTTATTTCCTATTTAAAAAAGTTACAAACAATCATCTTTATCGCGTAAAAGACCATTAGCTACGATATCGTTTCGCCATTGAAAAATCTTGTTTATTATTTTTTTCACTTTGTTCATACCGTGCTTGCTTTGACAAAACATATCATTATGTTATATGCATGCTGTTGGAAGCATCCAAAGAACATAATATTTGTCTTATAGGTGTTCTACAAAACATCTGGTATAACCTAAAAGATGTTAAAAAATGCCACATTTATTGCGCTTTTTCGGTTACATATGCGTGTATGAAATTGAGTTATTGACGTTAGAAAAAAAACATGAGCTTGGTCTAAAAGGTGTATTATTAACATTAATATGACAAGTGGTGTTACTTGGGTAAAGGGTGATACGGTCAAAATTTGGTCAAGGGAAAACGCGTGTAAATCGGTGAAATCGTTGATTTAAAAAATCAAATTGAATTTCTTTTTCAAGTTCAATTAGTATAAAATTCAGGAAAAATATTCAGTTAAGCTTCCGCTTTTCCAAATCGAATTGCCGGGCCTTACGCTTGACCCCTGCCATCAGATTTTGTACAGCCACCTTGTCCACCTTCTTCGCCGCAGAAACACGCCAGTTTGCCTTGAACTGCTGCTCGTCCTTAGCAGTTTTTTGGTCTTCTTTAGGTTCCGCTTGACAAGAGCCGAGTATTTCTCAATTGGGCGGAGCTCTGGCGTGTTGGGAGGGTTCTTGTCCTTGGGAACCACCTGCACGTTGTTGGCGGCGTACCACTCCATGGCCTTTTTACGGCAATGGCAAGATGCCAAATCCGGCCAAAACAGTACGGAACAACCGTGTTTCTTCAGGAAAGGCAGCAGACGTTTATTCAAACACTCTTTCACGTAAATTTCTTGGTTGACAGTCCCGGAAGCTATGAAAATGCTGCTTTTCAAGCCACAGGTACAGATGGCTTGCCAAACCAGATATTTCTTTGCGAACTTTGACAGTTTCGTGTGCTTGAAAATATCTGCTACCTTTCCCCCCTTCCTTTTGCCGTATAAAACTCATGTCCCGGAAGCTGCTTGTAGTCGGCTTTGACGTAGGTTTCGTCGTCCATTACCACACGCAGTCAAACTTCGTCAGCATCGTCGTGTACAGCCTCCGGGATCGCGCTTTGGCCGTCGTATTTTGTTTATCATCGCGATTTGGAGTCACTACCTTCTTGTAAGTCGATAGTCCGGCTCGTTTTTTGGCCCGATGCATGGTTGCAGACGATACACCCAGCTTATTTGCGGCATCTCGGAGAGATAGGTTAGGGTTTCGCTTGAAACTACCGGCAACTCTCTTTGTCGTCTCAGCGTCTTCCGATTTTCAATTTCCCCCCCGATCCAGACTTCCTGGCTGTCGACAAACGTTCCCCAAACACTTTAATTACATTTGTAACGGTTGATTTGGCAACTTTTAGCGATTTTGCCAACTTTGCGTGCGAGTAGCTCGGATTTTCGCGATGCGCGAGCAAAATTTTGATACGCTGCTCTTCTTGCTTGGACGGCATTTTAACAACTGAAGAGTGAATTCCAAAATCAAAATAGGAGCAACATTCTACACACACACACCTTCAAAATGAGGGGTGTACTGAACAACATGCAAATATTCAAGGAAAGTGGTAAACAAGTTAGAGATCTACCATGGAAAAAGCGCCCGAGGGGCGGAGGGGTGGTGAGAGAAAGGTGGGTGGTTGGGAGGAGATATAAAGAGGTGTTGTGGGAGAAAATATAGAAGGTGATGTTAGGGGGGGCGGTTCGGGGGGTCTTCTATGCCGCATCCAAAAATGCATGGATGACCCGCGTACTGTTCAAAATCTGCTTTTTTGAGCATTTTGTACCGAAAGTCAGAAAGAACGTGGCGGAAAACACTTTACCTATGCGAGCAGTTTTGGTTTTGGACAATTGCTCTGCACATTTCTATACAGATGAGCTCAAAAACGGAAGACGGCTCTATTTGGGCAGTATTTTTACCGCCAAAACATAACAGCGGTGATTCAACCGATGGATCAGAATATGATCCAAATGGCCAAATCACGGTACAGACAAATCATGATGCAGGAGATTCTAAGACGACCTGGAGTATTTCATGACAACGTGAAGAAAATAAATGTTAAGGATGCCAATCGTGGGATCTGGTTCCTTTGGCTTTCCATTAGAAATTTTTGGAATTTGCTGTACAACTCGGAGGAAGTAGAAGCCGAAGATGATTTGCCTCTCTCAATGATTAAGGAGCGACTTCTGGAAATATCCGCTAAAATCACTGCGTCGAACGTTATCGATGAGAAAAATGCTGAGTTTGAAGCCCTCAAAGATTGTGGAAAAAGTACTCAACCCTAAAGCTGACGACGAATCGACGTACAACATCATGGATTGCAGCCTACCAGATGACGACAGCATGATCATTTTGGGTTCTGTTAATGCGAAAGATGACTTTCAGCTGGCCTCGGACGAATCGGCACTGAATTCCGCTGATGTAATGATCCGGTATGCAGAAGAGAACGGTTGACCTCTCAATTCGCAGTTTTCGTTGCGTGACATGAGGGCAAACATCTTCGCGAAGATAGTGAATGGAAAATCATCGTGAGAAAATTGCCTTTGAATATCCGAATCTTTTAATTTGTATTAAACCATATGTTTGATTTCTAAGAGATTCAGAAGTGATAAAAATGTATGTAGGGTATGTGTCCCTTGACTCAGCCTATTATGCAACGATCGACTACATATTTTATTATAACTCATACAGTTTTGAAGCTGTAGGCTGGATTCAACTGGTTATACACTTGCTAAGATAAGTTTGATAAGACATTTGGTAGTATGTATCACGAAAAGTTAAGCAACTTCTTTTATTAAGTCAGAAACTTTCGAGGGATATGGATTTAATGTCGGTCTATAAGCACCAAATTAGGTCTATTCATGGATACAACTTCGTCCCATTCGATGGATTTACTACTAAATGCAGTCTTTATGCGGTTTTTTTTCTAATTTTATGAACTAAGGCATTGTTAGGTGTATTTGCTTTACTTTACAAAAAATTTCAGAAAACAAACTATAAAAAAACGGCTTCGAAACACTTAAGTGATGTTCATATATGATTGATCACCCGTTCAATAATGAAAACATTATAATTAACTATACAATGATTTTGTTCCTTCGGTTTGTGTTTAGATGAACCACTTGAATATAAACAACCTCAAACTCATGCATTTCCACTTCAAATTTTACCAATAACAACCTTTTTACTACGTTATTGATACAACAGGCTATAGGGAGCAACATACAAAAAAATATGGCCCCAACAATGGGTCTACTATTTTCTTGTAAAGTCATTGTTATTTTAGCTATGTGAACAGTTAGTTTGTAACGTCTAACTATTTTTCATACAACCAGACTGCATTAAGAAGTGTATCGAATATAAGCTATCCACATACATTTGCGTTGTACGCATGTATTTCTGATGGTTTTTTATGCTCTGAACACTGCATGTTGTGCGTTTGACTGTCAGCTTTCTTTTGTTTACTTGTTTGTGCGGTTCAAATTCTGCATTTTCAAAATGTCGCGTATTGAAAAGGAAGCGGAAAATTAAGGTTCTGGACACATGGCTAAGTGAGAAGGGTATTACTATGCGAAAATTGGCGAAGCGGTTTGGAATTCATCATGCGAGTGCTAAAACCATCATTAATAAGTTTGGGGAACACTATTCTTTGGATGAGCTACCAGGAAGAGGCAGAAAACCCTGGTTCTTCCAACCCGAAACTTGAGCAGAAAGTGGTATCTTTAATCATGAAGAACAAATCGATGTCAATACGTGATTTGGCCAAAAAAGCAGGAACGAGTGTCCGAATGGATCCAGCGTATCAAGAGGCGAAACCACCTGAAGACCTACAAGAAGCAGAAAATCTCGAAACAAAGTGCAGAACAGAAGAAGCGAGCAGCAACAAGGGCCCGGAAATTGTATTCGCGTCTTTTGCGCAGCGTCCGGATGCATGCGTTTTGATGGACGATGAGACCTATGTAAAGGAGGACTCAAAAACCCTTCCAGGTCCACAATACTTTACTGCCGTCGTTGGGGAGGATGTGAGCGATGCGGACAGGTCGATTCAAGTGGAGAAACTCGGTCGAAAGGTACTGGTATGGCAAGCAATATGTTCCTGTGGTTTGAAGTCAACCATTTTTGTTTACAACCGGAACTATAAATGTGGAAATCTATCGATCTGAGTGTCTCCTAGAAGAGATTGTTGCCTTTATATAAGAAGCATAATACACCTCCACTGTTTTGGCCGGATTTAGCGTCGGCTCACTATGCCAATATCACTCTCAATTGGCTTGCGGAAAAGGGTATAGATTTCGTTGAGAAAAATATCAATCCCCCAAATTGCCCTCAGCTTCGACCCATCGAACGTTACTGGGCAATCGTAGGGAGGGTCTTCAAGAAGACTGGTAAGGCACCTGGGAACATGCAGGAGTTCAAAAAAATTTGGGCTCAAGCGTCCAAAAAATGCGATGCAACACTTGTCCGTTTTTTGATGCTGAGTTTTGGATCCAAAGTTCGAAAATTCGTGAAGGAATAACTTAAATTTCATCCGGTCTTCATTATGTTCAAGTTTAACCTCGTACAATAAAGGATGAATTTTTTGTATGAATAAAATATCGGTTTTCAACAAAATTTGAAAGAAAGCTTGTATTTAGCTTATTTTCGATACACTCCTTACTCGCTTTAATTATTCAATTAAGCCATGTTTAGATCACGTGAAGATCGTTTAGATCATCTGTTCAGCTTAACCAGTGAAATCATGATGCCCCAAAAGTTCAAGAAATCGAAAATTGCGCAAAAGTTAACAACTATACTGCCCCGGGATGCATAGTTGACGTAAGCGACAAGACGACCAAAATTCACTTTTTGTTTTTTTTTTGCATTCTTCACCCTATAATACATTGCCTCCAAGCACAAACAAAAAAAAGTTTCTTCTAAAAATTGTGAGATAAACTGAAAAGAACGGTTTGGCGTAAGCACCATTTGACCGCATGAATGACGACTCTCCACATATATGTTGACCCATACCTATGCAAAGCTGGCCGTACACATCACGGGTGGCTGTAAGCGAAGTTGAATGCACCAGGGAAAGCAGATTAGAGATTACATACATACTTGCCATCTATAGATCTATGGAAAACACCTGGCCGGTTCCTGATCGTGGGGATACTGTATCCCTCATACTGCCTTGACATTTAGAGTTGAAAATGGGATAGAATTGATGGTTTTTTTTTTTTCGTGGCGAGATAGTGAAAAGGGATGGGCCTGGAATTCTGACCATTGTGATATATAATTAAAACCACAGGTAGTAAAATTGCATAAGGAACTAGCAAGCATTTTTCTCAGGATCATTAGCCTCAGGATCATTACCTTGTTGTACTTGCCGTATCGGCTGATTATTGGGAATTTCCACCGTCAAATCTGCATCACTCTCACCGTCGTTATCTGAACTTGAATAGGACAGCAATAGAGACAGAGCACCTTTGTCGGACATTTTCAAATGAATTTTATTTGTCAATCACTGAATTTTCGGAAAAAAAATCTGCCGTTTCCCCACACGCGTCCAGTTGCTTCCCGATTCGTGAATGTACGACATATTATTCAGAACTTAGCAGCCTGGTTTTTACGCCAAAATATGAGAATAAACGTTCAGTTCTTTGCCTGTTTATTCACATAAGTTGGCGTATGCGTTTTAAAGATGATAAAAAAATGAAACTATTCTAATTATCTTGCTGGCCAACTTTCATAAATAAAACTTCATCAAATGGACAGAACATTTGTCCATAATTGTTGGTATACATTGCATTTCAGCTTAAACCCGGAAAAACGCGTTCTCTCAACAATCGGCATGATGGTGGTTACGTCAACTATGCATACCAGGGCAGTATAAGTTGATCAACATTGTCTCAATCGCTTCGGATTACATCGGTCATCCTAATAGCAACATGATTTTGTTAATTATCGCTAAATTAATGACATATTTGGTACATAGGCCGAATGAAGGTGATAGGCTAATATTACATCCCGTTACCCTAACTGAAAATCCGAAATAAAAATCAAATGAATTCAAAATTATGTCTTCCGAAACTTTGTAATACTTCTTCTTACTGTACGACGAAATGAAAAAAATATATAAGAGTTTTGATAAATACTGGATGAGACTAAAAAAAGGGTAATCCGATGAGATCGAAAACGTTAAAATGACTAACTACATTAACTTTAATGGAATCGCTAAATTATTTTTCGGCTAATTCCAATCCCTCTTTCCTTCCCTTATACAATTTTCCCATACAAATTCGATTTCTCTTGCATGAAGCGAAAGATTTATTAGACCTTTCCCACACCTCACATCCCATACATAATTTGTGAAAGGGATTGAAAAACTCAAAAAAGTCAAGAGTAAATATTTGTGATTTATAATAGAATAAAGAACAGAATCCATGAGTTTACCCATTTTTTTTGCTGTATTTTCCGAGAGGTATATAAAAACTTTAACGAAAATTTGTACATCATATATATTTTTTTTCGAAAAAAATATATTGCTTCGATTTTATGTACAATTCGATTTTACAGTCACCGCCAAAATAAAGTGCCCACTTTTCTCATGAACACGCTTCATCTCTGAAGTCATTGAAAAACTCATTATATCTTATTCATATATTTTTCTAAGCATGATAATATTATTGTTTTGAAGATGCATGTGTATTTTTGCAATGGATAATAAACATTTTTGCAAAATTATTTTTTGAACCATACGTGGTGTATATTTGGTGTGTCATAATAAAGTGCCCAATTGAAAATATATTATGCGTATGTAATTTTTACATCCAAACGCCCCTCGTATTCAATTTTTTTTGACGTTTCCAAGTGTTTGTTGATCTTCCTACGGATTTCAGTTGTCGGTCAGAAAGATTCAGTGCGAGTTATCTAAATAACCATGGATAATACGGTGGCAAGCCAAACTATTCTCTTGCAGATCCGAAAATGTGTTATTCGTGACATCGAGAAAGGTGAATCGCATCGCAAGATTGGTGAAAAGTATGGATACAGCAAAGCAGCGGTTACCAAACTTTTCGCAAAGTACAAAACCTATGGTTCAGTAGCTGATCGCCCAGGAAGGGGAAGGAAACGTAGAACAGATTCCCGAACAGATGCGAGAATCATTCGAGAAATTAAGAAAAATCCGAAGGTTACCCTCAGGGAGACCAAGGAAGTGATTCAACAATCGATCTCGGACAGTACTCTACGCAGAAGGATCGCTGAACACGGTATGAAGAGCAGGTTTTGTAAGAAGTTGCCTTTTATTAGCAAATTCAACAAAGCGAAATGACTCAAATTTGCTCGGGAACATGCTGATGAACCTTTAGAATATTGGAAGACTGTTTTGTGGACTGATGAGTCAAAATTCCAAATTGAATCAAATAAACAAATATCCAGGGCACAGCTAAGCATGGTGGAGGGAACGTGATGGTGCGGAGGTGTTTTTCTTGGGCGGGTGTTGGTGCTTTGGTAAAAATCGATGGTATTATGACAGCAGATTCTTACATCGACATATTGCGTGAGAATTTGGAGGTATCGTTGGTTAAAACTGGGCTGGAAAACAAATTTATGTTCCAGCAAGATAATCACCCAAAACATACCGCGAAGAAGTCAAAGGCATTCTTCCGTTCCTGCCGTATTAAACCTATAGAATGGCCCCCACAGAGTCCAGATCTGAACCCAATAGAGAATCTGTGGGCCATCTTGGATTCACGAGTTGTGTTTTTTTATATACCAGACAAGAAAAGAACATAATAAATATGTCATCGAAACAACAAAACTTAGAATCTTTCACTTATTTTACAGTTTGCTGCACAAAAAGGAGAAACTGGGGTAGGTGGGCACTTTTTTCTGGCGGTGACTGTATGTACATTTCAAAATCGAAAATGTACATATAATCGAGGTATACCTGTATGTCTAAAAATGTAAAATTATATTTCATAATGTTTTTCTCACCCATACACATAGTGGATACATCATTAACCGCCTTGTTGGTGATGTGGAACCTCAGATATTCCAGAAATACTAAAACATATCTATTACAGTATTATGATGTCCCGTGGAGCTTTTCCAACTAATAAATACGGTCTAAACATGTCAGTGTTGATCATGAAGAACATCAAGTCTGAACTCAAGGATTGTTTGGAACGATTAGAGCCACTTAGATAAAAAAAAAAGTTCACAAATCTTGTACTTCTAATGATTTTATAACTTGTTCAAGCATGCTTGTATGCTCTACATAAATTGTGTTGAAATACGGTGAAGAATCCGTTTTGAATTAATTAAAGAATTAAACAAGACACATAAGTTTTGAGTTATTATTAGGTTCAAACAGAAGTTTCAGTTTCAATCGATTGGCCAATCAAGCAAAAATGTTAATCATCATATATTTGATAACATTTAATTCACCATGTATTTTCCACACTGCTGCACACTCTACTCATTTTAAAATAACAAATTCCCATCCGATTGATGTACTGACCATAATTCTTACCACTCTACATTCTGGAAAATAAAAACCAATTCAATGGGGGCAAATAGAGAGAAATGAAATATATTCACTCAACTATACGCTTACGATCTATTCAAAAGAATGGTACTCCCTAAAAACACTTTGAAAGAATTTCATGAAAGCTAGCCAAAACACCATTCGTCCGAAAAGTACAAAGCCCGCACCGCCAGTGAAAAGTCGGTATTTCGCATTGAAAAACTCAATCTAAATTCATGAGAGTGTAAGCACTACCAGTGGTCGTGCTTCTCCTAAAGACCTATTTAACAAATGTTTTGCATTCTTGACCAGGATCCGGGAAAACTTTTCCGCAACCCCTGGGGTGCAATGGTAGTAAATCCTCGACCGAAGCCGGGCGAGATAAATGGAAGCCTTCTTTTGCTCTGCACCTCGAACCTGATGGACGTAATTAATCAGTCTGTTAATCACTACTGCAGGGCCATCTCTCGTGCTGGTCTCAACGGGTGTCTGCTGCTTTTCAATCAAACGGAACCTGTCAGGATTCTCGCCAGCACCCGCACCCACCCAGCTGATTGCATGCAGTCAATCTACTTACTCAGTGGAATAGCAGTAAATTAAATTAAGTTCTCGTTGGAAGCTCATTGACGAACACTCACCTCTAGTCTAACCTACGTAACACATTGAAAGCAGTGTTCCTTTTGTTCCGTTCCGTTGTTTCCTCAGACTGGTATCGAGAGAAAGAAAACATAACACCTCCAACCGCCCTCAGCTTAAGCCCCCTGTAGGATGTTTTCCTTTGCATCGATCCGCTCCCGTTGCTCTGCAGCAGATCCAGCGAGGGTTGCAAAATCAGCGGCGAGGTGATTACCTGAATGGGTCTGTTTGAGGGAGAGATAGAAAACAAAGGCTTATTGATTAAATGTGATGTGTGTGAGAAGGGGGAGGCTGGGGGAGGGGGGGTGGCTAACTTAGAGAAACTCACTCTCCGATGGGGGCAGTCGTTCGGGATCCGTGCATGGCTTGAGCGGTTCGGGCGCGGGCAATCAGAGTCATTACGGTTCGCTTCGTCGGGTTCATACTGGAACGAGGACCACCCAGCAGGGGTCGCTTTCGAGCTGTTCGAAGGGAAAGAGGAAAGGATGATAGATTATGATAATTATGATTAGGGCGAATTTATAAATTTACTTGGGAATACTGATTGTATAGGAAAGTGCCAGATGCAGTTCTGGGCAGGGATGGTAATTCCAATACAGTAAACTGTTAATTAGAAAATCCGTTTAAAGAACAAAACGCGCGATTCAAAGCGTGCCACAAAGAAATTAACTTGGCCGTCATTTTAGTTTCCAATATAAACATATCCGGATTAAATGTGTGTTTTCATAATAAACTTGATAAGATAGTACCGGAAAACTACACCTCAATTCCATTTTTGAACAAAGGACTACTTAGTTCGAAAACGCAGTTCTAATTTTTTTTTTCAATGTGATGCACACAACCGTTACATAACATTGAAATTTACAGTAAAAATCATGAAAAGTTTTAAGACACTTCATACACTGCGGCGATTATTGTATGCAACTGCCTTTATTTGTTAGCAACATTTCTTGTAAGTAACTGCTTTGTGGGTAATTAAATACAATATTAGAGGCATTCTTATTTACATAACATTGGGCTTTTTTTCTGATTACTTTTTTCTTTTCTCTTTCTTACTGTTATTTTCTTCAAAATTTCCGAAAATAAGAGCATTACGTTTTGGTATGGCAAATTTTAAACGTTAATATCTGTTGGCGTTCAGATGACGTCGATCATAGTACATTGACTTCATCATAGAAAGTATACACGGAGAAACTAAACCATCCATAATCAAATGTGACAGTACTCAAAACTAAGTACGCTGAAAGGACTACTATTTTGGAGATAAATTTGTTATCACTGGTAGGTAGTTTTAACACAATCTTGAAGTTAAATTGAAAATGTCAATTATACTCGGAGCTAGGTATATTAAGAGTAGTAAGTTTACAGTATACGTGCGAGGCGCCTTTCGCGAAACTGTCCAGGCTGTTGGGCTGTCACTTTGCTTTGGCAGAACATTTTTGAACGCCATTTAAACAACATCGGTGCTGTTAGGCGGAAGCAAATTTGTTTTTTGCGTACCGTGTCTAGTGTCTGGTTTAAAATTTAACGCGTCCTTAGTGATATGGACAAATTAAAGAAAATTTTGGACTTGGGAAGCTATGATGATGATGATGGTCCCACCACTTACCCCTACAAAGGTTTGGGCTAGACGATTTAACTATTAGATAATTTATTTAAAAACAATTCAACCAGTTATGCAAAACAAAAAACGAGCTGATTTCATCTACAGATGTAAACTTCTTCCAAAACTGTTCATTGGCTTTACAGCGATATAATTGTGAAAAGCTATTGATGTCAACCACAAATGTTCGCAAGTATTCAGGAAACCCTATTACAATTCCAATCACAGAATCCCTTACATTATCAAGAGACAAGGCAATATCCGATCCTGCCCGCTACAGAGCCAATGCAGTTCCAACACTCGTGGAACCGCCACCTTAGTATTGGGCTGACCAAGGATATCCCCAATCAGGGAAATCGAGAAAATTTCCATACTGAAAAAATCCTGGACGATATTTGTGTTT
>JAHHFK020003522.1:0-57582 GCA_024533555.2 Aedes koreicus
AAAACAAAACGAGAGAGGAGCGAATCTGTCATTGTTATTTAGGGCATTTTGAAGAGTTATGCGAAAAATGGTAATTCACTAGAGTCGTTTATTTCGCAATTTTTAACGGGGTTTTCGGAATTTGACATGGTTTTCGGACAAAAATACGTGGTTTTCGGAATTCACGCGAGTAGATACCGTTCGCAAAGATTTGATAAGGAACGCGTCTAAAACATAACTGTTCTCGCTTTTAACGAGGTTTTTGTAAATTACGGGTTTTAACGCGGATTCAGGGATTTACTCGGTTTTTTAAAGTAGTTTTTTGCTACATCACACTCATTCCTGTGTAAAAAGCAACCTCAGAATTAACTATTTATAACGTGTAGATGCACGTATAAACTAGAACGATTTTATTAGTGACACCTCGCAGTGAGATGTAAATTCTCAATCAACAATAGAATAGGACCTAGCAACATTTGTAAACAAACACTTCTGAGCCCTTTTTCTCGCAAGCCATAGGCCACCAACCAGGGGGTCAACGTTGCTGTCAACCACATATAGATGCACCATAGTTCACATGATTTTGACAATTTTGGGCATCTGACAATTTTGGACATCTGACAACTGAAATTTAGGCCTAACTGACAAACGTACACAATTGCTTCTTTCATGAATTTGTCGACCTTGGAAACTTGTCTAATTAATCTACCACAGCCATTTCTAAGAACAAGAGTCCTTTTATTCGATAGTTTTAAATCTAACATGGGTAGATGTTCTATTACGAGAAATTTACGGAAGAAGCCATTGTTTACGTTTGTCAGTTAGGCCGTATTGAAAAATCTTTGTCGAAAGTTGACCCATCAAAACAAATCCATCAATGCCAAGGCACGACAGGCATGACAGAACAAATCATCTATCTCTTTCACACTATCTTCGAATCCTATAGTTACGTGACGATGCGCACATATGAAAGTGTTTAATTTTAGAAAGAACAGGTTGATGATAAATTATTAAATTAGAGTGCGCTTTGTCGCAAATGCATTCACCACACGGTGAACAGAGTTTTGCTATGCAGGTTGCATATCTAACGGCGGTTTAGCAACGTTAATTTTTGCGCTTATTTTGTCGTGAGTGTATGAAACTAATTACGTCGAAAATAACGTACGAATCAACGTCGAAAATTGTCATTTTTACGAATGAACAAGCTAGTGTCATTAAAAAGGCGGCCATGGGTGAGATCTACCTGGTTATAACTATACAACAATAACCCTATTTTCAAATTATACTAAATACGTGCCTGGTTTGGAAATTTTACATTTCCAAATCTGGAAGTGTGTTGCAGTGCCCTTATCCAAATGATATCAGTAATGTTAACATGCGGGGCTTATTGTATGTGAAAATAACCTCGGAATGGGCGTGACTCTCCAGACATTCTGAAATGGGTTGCTGTATCTGCAGTAGAGCTATCACTTTTTAGCTCCCGGATTAAAGCTGCTTCCAATGGTCACTTGTAAGATTGTTGTAAACAAATTTCTTCCATAATACCATTGCCAGTCAATGGGTGTTAGATTGGACACACAAACATGCGTGCAATTGCTCGATTCCGAGCAGCATAGTTCCCGAAATATTGAACATGGGATCAGCAAATTCAACGGTCGGAGGGATTTTCCACGGGAATACATCGACGTTCGAAGTGGGAACTTCTGCAGTTGGCTTTGTTGATACCAAGAACTCTAACTTGCTGGAAAACTTTCTGTTCTTAGAGTGGATGTTGGAGACAACGGATTGAATATCCATCACGATTGCTTCTCCAATACCTGTGATGGGAACCCTTACTCGGTCTTATTGCAGACATAAGCGACGTGCTAGTTTCCCACTGCGAACCAGAATCGATCAGAGCTCGAGCGGAGTGTTGCTTTCCAAATCGATCTACAATCCAGCCTAAGACAGTGCAGAGGAAAATAGCTGTTAGATAATTACCATGGGCAGGAACACTCACCTCCGCTGATGGGTTGATCAATCCGTTGATATTTGTTGGCTGTAGTATAGATTGGACGGCTTGCTGGCCCACGGAATTGGATGGTGTTTTATGCAACAGCGTATGATGGCGCTCATGACAGTGACGGCAAGTGAACTTTGAATCGCAGTTTCGTGCGATATGCGATGACTCGAAGCAGTTCCAACAAAGTCGCTTCTGGGAGATCAATTCTCGGCGTTGTACAACGGTCATTCCTCGGAGGGTTGCGCATTGGAACAACGGATGCTTTTCCGGGCATGCAATGCAACTTGGCAGGCTGGGACACGAGCTGGTACACCGCTGCCGTAATCGAGAGCTTCTTGCTGAATGACTGAATACCGGCCACCTTGATCGATGTTGGATCTCTGATGCCACTGTTTGCAAAATTCGTACTCGCTGGTAGAGAAATTTGATACATGTTTCGTATCCTAAGTTGTCCGTAGTAGCTGCATGCTCTAACCATGCTCTCAGAGTCCCTGGATCCATTTTGTAGGATAGCATGCAGACCAGCGGAATGTCCAAAGTTTCGACTAATACGGTGCGGGCCAAGGGAGGGGGCCCGGAGGACGGGGGCCGCGGGGCGCGGGGGACGGGAAGAGGGGGAGGGGAAAGGAAAAGTGGTTCATCCTTCTTTATTGTTACCTTTTTTTTTTTTGTGGTATAATTTTGTGGGGAGATATTTTTTTTTTATGGGTCGAGGGTGAGTTTTTTCGGGTATCGATTGAAAATTGAAAAACTAGGAAAATTTAAATTAACACTTCACTTGATCACTTTTTCTCAAAAAAAAAATAAAAAACTGAAACACTTTTTTAAACTATCACTAGTAAACGCGAGCAAATTCCGTTAAATTCCACTACAGATAGCTTATCTTTTGACAGATAGGCAGGCCTATTTCGTCTGCGACTTACAGACTTCTTCAGTGTCGAGTGCTCGACTAGTAGGTCTAGTATTTATAGTAGATTTTTGTGTACCTAAAATGTGTGTGGTGTTTTCATTCGTTATACCTAAAAGATGTGTCTGTTAAGTGTACTTGTTTTTTGTTTAAGTATCTTAAAAACTATAAATTCCTACTTGATCGGTAGGTTGTCAATTGTTGTTGTGTCGTGTAGTGTGTTTGTTTTGGGATAAAGGTATAAATTTAAACAGCCACAAATACCCGTTTTCTTGATCTTTGTTAAGTAATTTTTTGGAATTTTGAGTGTGAATTTCTACGTTTTCTGCTACATTAAGTTTCCAAAGGTTTGTGCTATCTAAAAATTTGAATGTTGTTCAAGTTTATGAAATGTTTAGTTATACCATTTGGACTTAGTGGTAGTGTCTGTATTCGGTGTATCATATGGTTAAATGATGCTAATTTATGTTGATATGAGTGATTGAACGTGTTTGGTATTGTGCGTTGTGTAATAGTCGATTTTCTGTAAATTTTAAATGAGAGTCTAGATTGTTTTTTCTCTACAAGAAAGCCCAGGAATAGTAATTTAATGCCATTTTCAACTTCGTGTTTCTGTGTGTGTTATATAAATTTTCTGTAGTAAGGGGTACGAAATTTTTCTTTAAAATACTAAATACATCATCTAAGTATCTCTACCAGACGGTAGGTAGTTGGTTTTTATCTTGTAATTGTTTTTCAAAATTTGTCATGAAAATTTCACTTAAAAAAGGGGAGAGGGGATTTAATTGTTAATAGGCTTCATTTATTAAAGAAAAATAATTTTCTCCCATGCAACATTACGTGAGTTTTAAGTATGAACGTACTTTTTTCTTCCATGTCATGTCGTCATTTTGAGTGAGTAACCAATTTTCTAATAAATTTAAGACATCTTTTAATGCAACACTAGTGAAAAAAGATGCAACATCAAAAGAAACTAAAACTTCATCTTCTTTCACATCTATGTCATAAACAAGCTGTGAATTGTTGTGCGTTTTTAATTGATCGACTGGGAAATTGTTTCCGCATGTTTTTGAATTCAGTGACTAACCGTTTTGCTATTTTATGGGTTGGATATTCGACAGCTGAGATGATTTCATGCATTTCATTGCCAGGTTTGTGAATTTTAGGAAGGCCTTTAATTCTAGGTAATAAAGGGTTTGATTCTTTGAAATTACTCATTTCATTTCCAAAAACTAGTTTACATTCCTTAAGGGTTTTTTTCTACACGTTTCACCATCCCTGGAAGAGAGTCTGTTCTTTGTTTTCTATAAAGACCGTTGTGTATATTTTCGGACATAATTTTATCGTACTCTTTTTTGTCCATCATAACTGTAGAATTGCCTTTATCTGATTTTAAGTAATAAACTGGTTTATTTTTGAGTTCTTTAAGTATTTTTTGTGTTATTTTGTGTTGTTTTCTATGTGTTATGTTTGTTTTTTCAAATTTTTTCTATGTGTTCTTATTTCTTGGAATTGTGATGTGTGTAAGGGGGTAGAATTAATTGCTGATTCGATGATTAATTCAGTCCAGCAATTCTGTCCTTTGTTAATTAAATTTAGCTGTTCTGCAGAAAATGGTTTAGAAAAACGGTTTATAACTAGACCTGGTAAATTTTGAACCACATTTAATTTCTTACATTTTGAAGATTGAGATTCTTTAAGTTTTTTGAATTTCTTGTCAAGTAATTTTCTTTTTTTTTCTCAGATTCGCAACGTTCGGCTACCGTTACTTTTGTGAGAAACATTGAAAAGCTTTCTGGATATTGTTTAGCTAATTTTAAGTGTATTGAATAGCACTCTAAAGTTTTGGGGTTTAGTTTACTGTATAATGACTTGATACTATTACGCAATAAATCCATCTCCATGTTTTTAATTAATTTGGGGTTCATAACTGTTTTTTTTTATAAGTGTTTTTTAAAAATAAGTGAAGATTCAAATGTTGTTTTTTGCAGCTAGTAAATGCCGTGAATTGCCAAATGTTGGAACTTCAAGACAATCTTAAACAATTGCCACTTTGACAAAAATATTTTTTTGATCATAATCCAAAGAATTAATATTAAATTAATGACGTTTATTTTTCCTAAAGCTTGGAAACCGGTGAGTAAAATTCTCAAAATAATTGTGTTATGGTAGATCACCTAAATGAAACTGAAGAATTATGCAGATTGCTAGAATAACTTATTGAAGAAAGCCAAAAACAACTACGTAAGAAAAGTAAAACGAATCTTGGAATAAATTTGAAGGAAGTATCGATCAAGCTGTCACCAATCTAATGCCTAAGAAATATTGATTTGAGTACCGAACCAATCTGTGTTTTGTGTAAAGGTAACGTTAGGAAGCTTTCCTTCCATAATGCGTCTTTATTTTTCTCTGCGAATAGAAGTATCGACGGTCACCATGAAGCTTGAATTTGAATGAAAGCATAGAAGCATTTTATTTCAAACTACAATCCCACACGAATTTCGATTTGGCGCATAAATTACAAATTCAATTCAGCCTGTAATCATACGGACAGTACCAACCAGCACGTTTTCAATTGGATTCCGGTATTTTTTTCCCGCTACCTGCATTCTTTTGGAAAGGTCATTGGAGGAAAAAAATCGCAACTCCTCCAAAAAAGGATAAAATTCTGCAATGAAGAATGGGATTCTTCACCGATGCAGAAATAACAGTAAAAATGAAAAGATTCCTTTTTCCTTTTCACTCCTGCCTTTATGATCTTCATAGCATTTTAACTTAATTTTATGGGACCCGAAGAATTCCCCCGTTATGGCAGGGCGACTGGGAAGAAGGTCCGAGAAAAAAGGGGGAAAACATGAAAATGTGTATATTAGGAAAGTAAGATCCAACCAACTTTAGCTTCCGAGAAAGCGCAAAGTGGATGAAATTCTAAAGAACATAAGTGTGGAGGGATCTTTTCTTTTTTTTTGTGCGACCTCGCCAGCAACTGGACCGGATGATAACGGCATCCGCCGTTGCACACTGATGTCTTGTTCGTTGGCCAAAATAATGTTTTGCGGAAATTACACATGTTGTATCACAAACACGATAATATTCGACCATAAAAATTTAAATTTATCATAAATTGCGAAACCGAATTTTATGCTCCATAACTCCCCCCCGCCCGTCGTCGTGTCATCTTGATGAAGAACGGTTCGCAATGTTTGTGGTCGGGGGCAAGTCCGGGCAAGCACCGCTGTTATCAACATCGCACAACAGAACAACGATAACAATGGTTTGCGTTAAATCTGCAAGCATTCCGTAGCGGTCTAGCACAACAAAAGGAAAAGTGGGCATGAAAAATGGGACTCCTTGCCCCATGGTTATGGCACAAGAATAGAATAGTCGTGTGTTATACCAGCTGGATGTAAGTAGAACGAAAGTGTGCAATCTTCCCATGATGAAAGCAATGAACTTAAAATAAAAAGATTTCTACAAAAGAATTGTAAGATATGGGGGATGCATCGTATTTTAAATGCATGGATTTTGGTTGCAATAAGGAAAAGGTTGCCTGTCTGGCCAAGGTTTGTAATGTTCTCTCAGCTTCGCTGTATATCAGTTACTGCTATGCTAAACCGTTAAATAGTTAAGAGCTGGGAGGGAGAAACAAATACTACACATACAATGTATTGAATGAGTCTCGATATTAGACATGAAATTTTCAACACACTAACATTATCAAGAAAACTGTTGTGTAAATCAGAAGTTTTTGTTTGGCGTGTCTCTGATGTTTATGCGTTACCGTCACATGACTTCATGCTGTCGGAAAATATTCGTTCACAAATTAGTTCGGTTTCGCTTTTCGCAGCTGGTCCCAGGCTACGACCAGACGTTTCAAAGTTTTTTTTTTTTTTTTTTTTTTGGGGGGGGAAGGGAGAGGGGGTGGGGGGGTAAGGGGGGGGGCCGGCTGGCAAGACGTTTCAAAGTTGTTCAACATGAAGTGTAAAGTTTAATACTGTTGCCGAGACAGCAGGAACTATCCGAGATCACGTTTTTTTTTGCGTTTTCCCAGTGATAATATTACAAGATCCAAATGGATAGAATTCTGTCCGCTGGATTCTGAGACAACCAAAATTTAAACTAAGCTCGCGGGTCTGTACTCTACAGAAAATATGAAAATATTAGTTTTTTCACAGGTATTTCATTATCATAACAGTGAGCAATTAGTGAGGAAGGAACTCTATCGGACTTAAGAATTCAGAGTAACATTGGATCTAGAGGACAGGGAAGTTCTTTCAAGCTATACAGGAAATATAATATATTCAAAATATATAAAATGTTCAAACAATTCAAACTGAATTCAAACTGCATTAGGTCCTAAGTAACATTGAGAAACTCTCTTCGTCAACACTCACTTTGCATTCCTACGGCTATGTAAAAACATGTTCAAGTATTTTCATCACACAGTACAGTAATATTAAGTGTAATGAAGGATCCAATACGTCAAAAACATCAGCAAATCGTTAAATAGACAAACTATTAACGAAAGAAAACGTCGACGAAGAGAATCTCTCAATGTTACTTAGGACCTACTGCATTGTTTGACCTTTTCAAGTGCGCGTTACGCCTACTCTGAGTTGCTTTTATGCACCGAGTAACTCGCGAGTAACTCAATATAGCTTAAAATTGAATCAATCTTAATCGATTATTATCGGTTGCCAGGGCTTCAAAAAGATTGACATTCAATTTGTTTGGAAAAAATAATGGACGGCTTTACTGAAGTCCAATTATCAGGTGTGATAACGATAACCATGAGCTCGCGCAAATCGCCGGTGAACCCAGTATTCATAAGGTGGCAAAAGCTGGAAGGATACGCTGGGCAGGACATGTTGCGAGAATGCCGGGCAGCTATCCTGCAAAAATGGTGTTCGACGGGAATCCGGTTGGTACAAGACGACGTGGGGCGCAACGAGCAAGATGATCAGACCAGGTGGAGCAAGACCTAGGGGGTACAAGGTGCCCAAGGGATTGGAGAGGAGCAGCCACGAACCGGGCATTATGGAGGGATATTGTGTATCAGGCTATGTTATAGTATTGTGACGTTATGCCATGTAAACAAAATAATAATAACGATATTTTTAGATTGGTAATTTGCGAAACATCAATTCTAAGAAGCTTGAAGCTTGAGTCGGACTGCAACGGGCTGAGCTCGTTTGTCCTCTTGCCCTTGTTTCACAGCACCAGTTCATAGTCTGACCGTCTGGCTGAATAATGCTGCAATAGAAAATAGCAGGTCAAGCCGGTGGTGGGTTTATTCAAAGTATGATTTATTTGGAGACATGAAAATATCTTTTAGAAAAAGATAAAGGCTACCACTAGTAGTAGTAAATACGATATCAAATTGTACGAGGAGTTATGAAGTTTGAGCGAATATAGTTTATTTTCAAAATCAGAGTTAAATAGAGGAACTGCTTGTATACAATTGTGCACACATTACAGCTCATGTACTAGCGAGCGGTTTGTTTGACAGCTACTGTGCAAAAACAGAGAGAAAACAAGTTACAGTGCTCGCAACCCCGAGCATCCTGACAGATGAGCTTAGTTTTACGTACCCATCTACAAATTGTAGATGTCTCTACCGTGCATAAACAAAGGGGCCATCCATTCTCGATATTACCGCTTTTTAGCTTTGGAATACATGTTTTCGTTTCCTTATGTGTCGATGTTAAAAACAGAGCAAGAACAAATGTTTAATGAGGCGAATGTTGATGTGGCTTTCTTTCCATTAATTTGATTTTAATTGTATTGAATATAGATCATCATTACTTGAGAACGGGAATGAGGGGAAAGTGAAACAGAGAGAGAGAGAGAAGAGAGAGAGAGAGAGAGAGAGAGAGAGAGAGAGAGAGAGAGAAACGGGATGTACACGGCGGAAAAATTTAACTCAAGTTTGAATCGTTTTTGACTCACTTTCGTCAAAAGTGGAGTCACTCATATATGAGTAAATGTGACCGAGCATGACAAGTCACATATCTAGAACATCGATCTGATTTAAGTCGGTGACGTCAAAAGTGGAACGAAAGTGAGTCAAAAACGATTCAAAATTGAGTTAAATTGTCCCGCCGTGTAGAGAATGCAGAAGAGGAGATTATTTTTATTTAATGTATGAGTTTCTCTTTTATGTTATGTATGAGTTAAACTTCTCTCAGCACCAAGCATAAAACTTGATAAAATTTATTGACCTCTCTGTTTCAAGCACACAGCGATGAAACAAATCCAATCCATCATGTGAGCTTGAAAGAGGAACGAAAGCAAGCTCTAATGGTTCTACCATTACTCCACGGAGAAAATAGACCCGTTTGAAACAACAAACTTGTTTGTTGACATACAAACACAAAAACTAGTTGTGAACTAGTAAACTAACTATTTTCTTTTCAAACAAACAGACAGGTTGATTGTTTGTACCTAAAGATCGTATCACAATACAACACAAATTATGATTGCTCTAAACTAATGTATTTTTTATTCACTTTGAAAGAGATCTATTATTAACAAAACACACTTTGTGTTGACTCAGGGGCAGAAATTAAAATTTTAGATTGATTCTACCAAACCGGCGGTTGAGGCTTGTTTTTTTTTAACCACCGTAGGTAGTCAAATAAAACTAATATGATATTTTTGTGCCCAATTCAACGTAAAATTCCTGTTAAATGAAACTAGAACATGTTTGCGTTTACCAATATTTTTTCTCAGTGTACCCTTAGCAATGCCACAGAATTCCATTGTGCTGAAAGTTTCAGAGCGTCACACATTGAGAAGTATAGTGCGCCATTTAAAAGTGAAGTAGGCTTCCATTTTATTCACGTCTTACTAGCTTTCGGATATTTTTCAAGTGCTGAAAATTTCGGAGTGTTCTTATAATTACGGTATTTAAATTATTCAATCTTTTGCAAGTAGTCTAAGTCTGTAAGAAGGGTAAAAATATCCACCATTTGACGTTTAGGAAAAATTATCATAACAATATATCGTCAGTATTATATTCATCAAGTAAGAATATGAGCTCCACGGCTTTGAAAATAACAGTCGATGTAAATACGTTCAATTGATAATTTGTTCTACACAGAAAAAAATAATGAATTTTAACGAGCGCTTAAAATTTACCCTCGTTTAATTCCAAGCCAAAGCAGACGAAATTGTTTGCAATTTTTCATGCGCCTTACAAAAATGTTTGCAATCTTTCATACAACAGGCTAGATTCAGGCGTTATCTGGCTTAAATTTACATGAAATATCCCATTATTTTCTGCCAAATCTAGCATTCCCTTTATGTGCATTAGATAACGCAGAAAATTCAATGTTTATTTTTATCTGTGTAGGATTCATTCGATTTGACAGAACCAGTGAGCCAAGATTATCGGGGTACATTGACTCTACTCTAGAGCTGTCAAGTTGTTACCGGGTTGAGTGCTCGCTTGCTGAGCAGCGTGAGTTACTCGAGGTACCCCAAAAGCAACTCCAAAATTGCTAACGATAAGGAGCTGTCTCAACCCTTGCGTTACGCAAGAAATGACAATTATTGTCATTTCTTTCGAACGCGCACTTGAAAAGTGACACACGTGTGAGTCCGTCTTGCTCGCACTCGTTTAATTACATAATGCATTAGTGTGTGTCCAATAATCTATTCGCGCCACTTCCACGTACAGTTGTACAGAAAACGTAAACAAGCAGTAAGATGTGTACTCAATCGAATACGTGTAGATTCCATTTTCCCGCTTTGAATGAAAATTACCAACGAAATATATACTTTCATTCATTTGAGATTATGAACTTAAAATTATATGTCTGTAGGGAAGACTATAGTCAACATGGAAACAGATTTTGTTTAACGAATTTATTCAAATCCTGGTGAGTGTCAGTCGAGTACTAATATACGACACTGAAGAAGTATGCACATTGTACACGAAATCGCGTTTCTATCTAGATAAGCAATAAAGTTAGTTGGAATTAAATGGAAATAACCAATCTTTCTCCTCATTTTCTAGAATTTATTTATTTTTTAGTACAAGCTACGAGTGAGTTTTTTTTTTCATTTCAATCGAATAGTACCCTTATCTAGTAGACTGGAAAAATATTTCAGGTACCTAAGTTGTAAATTTGGTTAATTAGGCAGTAGGTTAGTAGGCAGAGATGGGAGTTAAAATTTTTGTCTCGCTGTAACTCACCTGAGGAAGCAATAAGACACTTAAGATGCAAAATAGTTTTTGTAAATTTTAATCTTAAACTTTCACCTTAAGCCTTCACCCATTTGAGCGTCTGTTCTCCATGTTAGGGGCGGCTCCAAACAGCGTTTGTTCTCCATGCTAGGAGCGGCTGAGTCGCCGTCTTGTTAGTGCGCCCAGGATTCTAAATACAAAAGCTGAAAGTCCTGGTGGTGCTTGGGACTGTTAAACAGCAGCATCACGATGGTTCTCCTGCGAGATAGTGGGGTTGGTTGTGGGCCTTGCGAGCCGACACCATTAAAAAGGAATTGCAACGAATAATACTCTAGGAAGAATCTTAAACGTTTACATGTGGGGGAACTTCTTTTGGTACGAGTTGGTACGAGATTTTTCTAATTTTCTGTCAGATGTCTATCAGACTAATCTCGATAGTGCACAGAACACTTCATTTTAAAAACATTTTCGTCAATTTACGAACTAATGTATATTTTTTCTCAATCAGTTTTTTAGTGAAACAAAATATCTTTCGACAGTTTTAGCCTTTTGAAATGCGTTTTAAGTAAGTTTTAAAATCACGAATCTTGGTAAAATTTACAATGACACAAAAACTATGCAGTTTCAGTACAAAGGCGAAACAAGATTGTTTTCAGAGGAGGTAATTATACCAAAAGAAGAGGTTTATAAACCCACTTCAATGGTGTGAAAATCAGGTTCCTGTGATTTTTTTAAGGTACGAATGCCTCTGTCTCGCTGATTTCACTGTCTTACTACTCTCCTCTATCAGAAAAATGTTGAATGGTTGAAATAAACATATTTATTTTCATTTACAGAGCTGTCAAATACAAAAATATTCACATGTATTTTTAATGCGAATAATTTTAAAACAAACATGAACGTTTCGTTATTTTTAACTAAGAATACTTTTGAAACAAATTAATTATATTTTTTTTTTTCGTCAGAACAAACAAAAGCTTACATTTGAATTGACCTAAATATATTTTCTTGGACGATAGTTGTCATAACACAACTCTTTTCGCCTAATTAAATTGTATAATTTAAAATTTATTTTATAAAAAAATAATCAAGTTTATTATTAAAAGATATCAAGGAATCGGTAATAGAGGGAAGAGCCCATTGCTGTCGGACTTAGTTTCCGCGCTAAAATGGGTGGTAGTACATATCATACATCATTCATCAAAAGATATCAAGGAATCGGTAAATTTAACAAGATCCTTAGCAACATTTGCAGTTTTTTCTTCTCATATGGTTATATTGTGGGGAGGTATAAATTTTTCTATATTTTTTAAAAAATTGGTAAAATTTTTATTAAAATTGCCCCGGGCGGATAAGGTGCGACTCAAATCTCTTTGAGTGCAGCACGCGCTGCTACGAGACAGCACATTAAATTTCAAAGAGACGTGAAAGTGCAGTCTGTACTCCCGTGCACCCTTGTTTTGCCGTGCGCTCAAAGCTGCACATCTCATTTCAAATTTGCTCTCGTCTCTTTTGGCATTACCGATTGCACTCTCTCTTGTCGTCTCTGTGCAAACACAAGTGGGAAAAACAGACACGGCGGCACTCTAGTTTGGACCTGCACAAATTTGTGTTTACTTCACATGTTTTCATAATGTTTTGTATAATAAACTACAGGGCCCAATTACGTACGTAGAATCGAGCATTTTATTAGACAACTGACAAACTGATAATTTCATGTACCATCCATGAGTAACAATGAAAATGATCATCCATGAGTAATGTACAAAAACCTTTTGAAGTGCTAAAAAGTATTACGTATTTTTTTTGTGAATTAAGATTTTAATAAAAAAAATTCCCTTCATGAACCCCTTCAATGCCATTTTGCAACTAAAATCAAAAATTTTCAATTTGATACCATTATCCAAAGCACGAGCCAAAGCACAGAGAAGAGCACAGAGTAATGCACAGAGTAAAGCACAGTGCATTACTCTTTATCTCAGAAAGAAGAGTGCATGTGAGGCTTTCTGTCACTCATGCTGCTACGAAATCTCTCGCACGTTCGTTTTGTGCGCTCTTCTAAAACAGGAGAGGCACATTAGAAATTGGGTGAGGCACTTGTCTATTTTGCACTGCTCTGAGTATTTCGACAATCCCTGCCCGGCACTCAACAAAGTTGCGAATTTCCAATATTTTCCACAATGAAAACACGAAAAAAATTTAGTTAAAATTATTTTCAAGCAAGAAAATATTTTAAATTCAACATCAACACTTCCCATTGAATAATATTTTATTCTCATGGCTTCACTTGACAGTTTGGGACAGTAAAAATCTGGCTCCACTTGACACTCACATTTTTTGAGTCTACTTCTCCTTCCCAGGTTAAGAGCATAGATTCCAACTCACCAGGAACATTCCATTATTGTCAAATGCATTTAAATTCAGTAAGGCATTTTGGTGTGAATTTTCCAGTAAATTAGTTTCAATCTGAGGGATTTTACACTGTCAAATCTTCTGCAGTGAATTTGAGATTATCATGTCTTCGATTAATAACCCCAATGGGATATGACGTTATCGAACCATGACTGGTGTTTTCAGGCATTTGAAACGGATTAACTTTGTCTAACGTGTTGCTTGATACATTGCTAAGTGACAGGATAGTTTAAAAATTCTAAAAATTTAATACTGAAACGTGAAAATCTCATAACATATTGTAATAAATCAGATATGTAGTATCTTATTTTAATATTATTCGTAGGAAAATTAACTCAAGTAAAAATTAAAGAAGGCACCCAACAAACAGCAGTGTTGAATAACCGCTTGTTCAAACAAATTTGGAGAAGTTATTCAGCTTTCTAGAAGAAAAAGCTGAACAACTTCTCCAAATTTGTTTGAACAACCAGTTATTCAACATTGATGTTTGTTGGGTATATTAACTGTTTAGCACAAAATTGGCCCTAACCAGGCGTTTTCCGGGTACCTCACGGGAATTATTCAGTATCTGACTGAACCAAAACCCATCACGCGACGCCTTGAATCACATAGGAATTCGAGGTATAGAATTTCTCTACAAAATATCCAGGAGTAGTCGATTCGGATTCACAATAAAATCCTGCATGCGAGAAATCAAAAATAAGTAAAAAGTTGATTATACCGTACCGTACCCGCACCGGAATAACACCGTAACCGTACCGGAATTGATCATCACATAAGATGCATCCGGTCATGTTCCGGGTACCCCAGAGAAGGTGATTAGTCTCGGACTTGGATCAAATCCTAGCATGCGACACCTCAAACCATTGAGGACTTCGAAAAAATGATGGTGTGGTTATTTTAAGTGCAACCACATTGCCCAAGTAACATTGCTAACACCATCCTGCTTTATCAAGTTTTATTAAAGTTTTATGAAAGCCACAAGAAATCAATTTGGTTTTATTATGACACCAAGAGGTGCAAATAGGTATTTAAATTTATTCAGATTTATGAGAACCTACATAGCTTGTTTAAAACGATCTTAAAACCTCGTTTTCTCAAATTACATTTACTCCTATCAAAGGTTTTATTTCGACTTTTTAAACGCATAAAATGCTGTTTTGAAAAGCCTTTTTAGAACTCATTCATATTATCTGTTTATGGTCAGTTGAAAAAGCATTTTTGAACCATTTTGCCTCCAGTAAAGCATTAAACGGCAAGTTCAGGGTTTTAAACGTTAAAAAATATGACCCAATAGTTTTATAGTAGTCAGCGTGAAGATGACTTGGCTTTATGGCAGAATTGTGATTTTTTTCCATTTCCCATATTTAAATATAAGATATAATTGAAATATGGAAAAATAAATACACCAAATTTTAAATGTAATGCAAACGAACTGTAGATCGGGGACCAATTTAGGCATTTTTTAAGATAACCTTATTGAAATCCATCAATTTAAAAAAAAATCTTGATTAATTTATCGAATATATTTGTTTTAATTTTGTTTTTGTTGTTTGAAACTCGCGCAACTCCGATGAGCATAAATTTTCGGCTCTTATCGTGCCAATATTCACCACAAAGTAAAATGCATATATTATTTGGAGCATGATACGCTGTAAAAACTCATTTTTTTTCTATATTTTGCTATCAAACAAAATTACCCGCAACACTAGACCATTTTTTTACTGCTAAATTAATCCGAAGAGCAGAGAATCGATCAAAGCAGAGCAACTAAAGCCAACCACGATATCACAGTGAAGTTTGACAGCTGTTGCCATTTAGCCGTATGCTGGTTTTCATGACAGCCAATAGGTTTTATGAAGGTTCTCAAGTGGTCATAGCATCTATCACTGGAACATTTTCAAAATCTTTATGATCTTATAAAGGTTTTATTAAATTGTTTTCACATCCATCTATAGAGTGGGCCACTTTGGGCTTTAAAAATCATAGAGGAGGTGTTGGTAGCCAAACCAGTTTATCAACAAAGCCGGGAGGAATGATATGCGGCTGGAATAAAACTAAAATTGTTTCTTGGGTGGGCCCATCCAGACATGTTTTCGGGTACCCCAGGAAAAATGGCCCGACTTGGACATAAACACCAATTGACACCTGCAATCATATGAAAATGCAATGACGAGCTATTATGAAGTGATTGCCCAGGACCACATTGTTCATAACTGTACAATTTATTGGAGCACTCCGCAATGTGGCTATTGATCATTAACCATATCATAAATTGAATGTTGTAACAAAGGTCAGATTTCGCGATGGAAAAGAAATTCAGGTAAGCACAATCTAGTGTGTATTTTTAAATCAATTTGGCCCCTGATATTCATAAAAACCTTTCTTAACTAACATTGCCAAAACCATCCAGTTTTTTTTAAGTTTTATTACAGTTTTATGAAAGCCAATAGCCAACCCTAAAAATTTCGTATGGTTATTTTTCTGAACGACCTTTTTGGGGTATCATCCAAATGATTAAAGAAATGGTTGGAGGATTTGTGATATCGTTCGTTTAAGGTAATTTTTTATCAGGGAAGTAACACACAAAACATCTTTTGAGAATGATTTATAATTGTTTGTATTATAAATGTTTTATAAACGTAATGCAAAACATGTCATGTTGGGAGCGATTTGGATCTCTCGTATTCTATATATCACTCTGACTAACGGTCGAGCTAAAAGTACTTGCAAGTGATTAGTACTTTATATTGTTCTTAAAAACATGGTTCCATACATTTATAAAACATGAACAGGACAAGATTATATTGGTAGTAGTGTGACTCATGTTTTGCAAAACGTGTTTTTTTTCACAACGATGAATTTTTTGTGCAAGATTGTGGTTTCACTGCCAAATCATAGATACTCAGAGTTGACGTTTCAACAATCGAATTTGGCTCAGCAAAGAAGCTACTAACCTATCACGCCAAGGACTAGTGTTCAAATTCCACGCATGGCGATATTATATTTGTGTATGAGGATATTTTTATTCCATTTGATGTTTTATAAGGCTTAACATTTTGCGCTTAGTATGTCATATTAAAGAATAAAATAAAGTATTACACACTTAAATTGATAACCTGTTTTTGTCATTTAACAGTACTTTCAACTTGGGCTGCAAAATGGTGAGTAGATACCTGGGATGGATATGGTCCTCACTAGTTCCTACCTCATGCTTCCACGGGTCAAGAGATGACAAAGACCGCCAGCTAAGTGTTGCGTACTTAGCTGGTAGTGCAGCCTGGGCACTGTTATCCTTCTGACTTCAGTTAGATTGAGGAGGTGCGTGTTGAGCGTCTGTCCACCAAGAAGGTGCGGCTCAAACAGCGTCTGTCCATACATTAGGTGGCAGCTGTACCAAGGCGATGTAGGCAGCTTGACCCCGGTAAAGAAGTATGCTGAAATCTTACCCTACCACGAAAAATGGAAGTATTCTTTATACGGTATATAATTTCAGATCATCCATGGAATTCCCAAGTATTGTATAATAATTTAGAATTGTTTTTTTCCCCCGTGGCGATGATAATGCAAGTCCGTCTACAATTGCAGCAGGATCAGCAGACATGCAGACATTACAAATATAATTGTTATTTTTTTTTTTTTTTTTTTTCCGTCGGCCTATTTCCTCACATGGTGACAATCACCGACACCAGGAAGACAACTCCACCACCTGGACCCTACCTATCGACTCATGAATATGAGCCGGGACCAACGACTTTACTTCCCTTCCGAAGGAAGACGTGACCAGATTTTTTCGCCTCAGAAAAGCCACCTACGTCGACTGGGATTGAACCCAGACCCACTGGGGTGCCAAGTAGCAGTCACGCTTACCACTACATCACCGACGCCGGTTTATAATAGTTATTGTCATTTTGTATTATAACATCCCTTCACAATATTTTTATGCTATTTTCAGCTTCGCATTTGCATCGTTGTAAGTTTTGGCCCACCTAACTCACGTTGTGTATTTGAAAATATACGACAAATTCTACAAAAAGAAAATCTTCGTCCAAAATAATTAGTTCAAAAACTAACATTGTTCAAGATCCTTATTTTCTATTTTACAGACATAAAGAATCATTTATGGGCCCAGTAGAAAAAAAGAGTTATCGAGGAATTGCCAGTTATTTATTTTTAATTTTTTCGTTTTGGATTTATTGAGTTTCCCTTCTTGGGCAGTAATCATACTTATATGAAATTGGGCTTCAAATGGTGAGTTGACAACTTCGAAGGAGGGTGCGACCGACCTCTCGTCCTCACAAGTTCCTACCTCACGCCTCCACGAGTCATATGATCACAAAAGACTGCCAGCTGAAACATGGAGACGCTGGTTGGCGTAGCCTGGGCAATGTTGTCAATCTGATAATAGCGAAGTGAGGGGGTGCGACCGAAGATCTTACACCTTCAAATCATATTGTATATTTTCTTTTCTCATTTTATTAATAATTTCAGCACGCTTTGGAATCATCTTTGCATTCTAAAACTATGTAAGAGCCTGGAGCAACATGCCAGGCATCAAAGGCGGAATTTGTATCTCAGCATTTCAGCATACCATTTTATTTAAAATTGCACTTCTGAACTTCAACTATTATATTCATAAAAGGCTGGCATGTGCTTATACGTAATGTAGGATTATATTTTAATGTTGTGTTTGTGGTATTATGGTAAGATAAGCCATTTCTTTCAGAAATTATCCCACCGGACTCTTCGTTCACTCTATCTTTGAAATGTTGCTAGAACAGTATAAAGAAAAATATTACAAATATTACAATGTTTTATAAATAATATCTTTTATATTTCGAATAATCTATTCTGGTTTCAGCTTTCCCAGGACTAGTAGGATATTGATACATATCTAACTTTTATTTATTTTTCAGTAACAATCCATTCAAGTTTGAAATTTGAATAAATTAGCATTTTTGTCTATAATGGTATCTTACTTTGTTGTGTACAAAATATAATATATATTAAATAATATATAACGGGGAAAGGGAGGGACCATCAGGGCACCCAAGTAAAACGATTTGGATAGGGAGCATGGGACTGCCTCCTCCCTATTGTTAACATTTCGTGGAACGAGGGTGGGCTCTTCGACCCCATCTATTGGGTTTATTCTGTCAATCGAGGGCTCGATTCTAGTGCTGTGAGTGTGAACTTGCTTTTGGAAGGAGATTCTCTTACCTATATTCGCGGGTTTCGCGTAAGTGTCTCTGCTTACGGGCCCGCCCAAACGTTTTTGGCCCTTCATACAGGAGCTTGATGATCACAAACAATAATAGAATCCTGATCAAATCGTTTTTCAGATTATTCCACTGCTATGGAAAGTTTCCTTGCTGCAATAGATGGTAGTATTACATTATCATCATCATCAGTAATCATACTTATATGAAATTGATTTCGCATAATTGTTTGCTTAATTTTTCTTTGCTATTTTGCTAGGCTGTCAGGTGATCAATTTTATTTCATTATATCACGTTGGAATTGTCTCTATTTTAGAGTTTCAATCATCTTACATCGCAGCGGAAGAGGCAAATAGCGGCATTTTATTATTATATGTACATTATGTAGTATTTATTTACAACATCGTTTTATTTCCATCATATCATGACCTTCACATTTTCATACAACAAACCTGATTTAGGCGGTATCTTAAATGCCGTGTTAGGACTCATTCATATTATCTTATTATGGTCTGTTGAAAAGCCATCTCGAGAGCAAATTTGAAATCAACCTTGGTACAGTAAGATAGTTCTTGATTTTCAAAATACTTAAACGAAGATTTTGTCGTTCTTACTCATTCGTGTTTTGAGATTGCTCAAAAGAGAGTTGAATAGTCCATAAATCAATTTCCTCACTAGCATCACTTACATGATGTCTGCAAATTATCCGTACAGACTTTGTCGGCATGCCTCAACACAACCAAGCGGATTAAACTAAACATACCTACATGGTTCAACATCTTAACCCATTGTATTTATACGCAGTTAGTTTGAAACAGTTGTGATTTCTAATTCATTCAAAATGAAGCCAAATGAGTTGCGCGCAGGTGTAATTGAACTTTTTCGAAAAGGAGAAACTGTTTCAGTGATTGCAAAGACCCTGAATATGGCAAAATCTACAGTGAGTGACCGGTAGAGACCGCGTAGGGAGAGAAATAAAAGCGCACCGTTTGGACTCCATTATCCGGTGACAAATCCAGCGAAATTCTTCAATTTCCATCCGAAAGTTGGCGAAATCAATGTAAATTTAAAATCTTTCGTTGAAGCCATAGTTCACGACGATTCAAAGCTTCAGTCATATAAAATGTGCAAGAATCACTACTTGAATGACACCATGACAGCAAACCGGTTGAGAAACGCTAAGGTTCTCCTGAATCGCTTATCCGAGAGCCGCTATCGATCAGTGCTGTTCACCGATGAAAACGTTTTCACAATCGAGCAGCATCACAACCACCAAAATGATCGGCAGTTGCTTCCTGCTGCTTCCAAAAATCGTGGAAGTATTTCAAGGAATCATCATCCCGCTTCTGTCATGGTTTGGGTTGGAATAACTCATTCCGGCAAAACCCCTTTGATCTTCACCGACAAGGGGGTGAAAGTGAATCAAGCGGTATATCAGAAGCTACTTACTGACACAGTAGCTTCTTGGGCATCGCAGCATTTCGGCAAAAATGAATGGATTTTCAACAAGACTAGGCGCCGGCTCATGGAGCAAAAAAGACTATTAGTCTTTGCGAACGCATTTTCCCAAGCTTTTTAACGAAAGAAGAATGGCCTTCTAACTCACCAGATTTAAATCCGATGGACTATTCGGTATTGTCCATCTTGGAGTCAAGAGTCTGCAGTACACCACATAAATGACTAGAACATTTAAAATCGTCTCTTTTAGAGGGTTTGGGAACCAATATCTGTCGAAGAACTCGCGGCCATCGTAGATAACTTCCCGAAACGTTTGAAGACGTGCATCTCAGCACGAAATGAACAAATAAAACTTGTAATTTGCAAACATATTGATTTTTTATCCAACAATAAGAGATGGTTTTAACACCATTTTCTTGTACGGATAATATTCAGACACCATGTAGTGGTTGAATTACGAATCAATATACTCAAAGGTAGGACTTGACCTCAAAAGTAGGAGTTGACCTTAAAATAGTTTTCAAAGATTCCATCCCTCTAGCTCATATGGTTCTTCAGATAAACAAGTTTAAAAAAAATGCTGACTTACAACCGCCATCTAGTGGCTTGGATATGGTTTTATGGACCTTTCCGAAAGGATTATGACGATCAAAACTAGCAGATAAACCAGCAATTTTTCAAGTTATCTTCAAATAGACCATTACTAACCATTTAATGCACGAGTAGCTAAATGCTAAATAGAGGCATATGTTGGTGGCCCAAATTTTGGTGTTTTGTTTAACCTGGAATAACTCTTGAATTATTTTGGCCTTTTAAAAGTTTTCCGGTAGTTCTGATTAAACTAAATTTGGAAAATGTAACTATTTTCTGCAGATCTAGGGTGTTTAACAATAGATGTCGATCAAATTTAGTCATATTTAGGACTTTTGAAGATCGTGCAGAAAATCTGTCAGCTTTAATAACGAAATCTATATAGTTCGGTGAAATCGTTGATTTTGAACAGTTACATTTATCGATTATCAGTGAATTAATGACATATTTGGTACATAGGCCGAATGATGGGGCTAGGCTAACATTTACATTCCCTAACCCTATATCCCTTTTTCCTTGCGTTCAAATATTAAATGAATAGAGCTTTAGACAGGGAACTAACAGCTTGAACTTTTCATAGTAATTTTCATGTATGCTTCAATTGGTTTGTGCAGGAATCGTTCAAGCCCAAGGAGGGATTTTTTTTAACTGTACATCAATTTAATCAGATCACTAGCAGCATTACTTTAAAACTTTCCAAAGCGGATTAGAGCATAATAAAACGATGTTTCACAACTTGCATGGCTTACTGGCTAGTTAACCACGTCAACCGCTTGCCTACTAAATAACAAGCCCATCAACTACGGGCTATCGGTAAGCTTGGAATATCAAAGGAAAATGGAAAAGAACAACTTTCATCCAATCTGCTCAATTTTAATATCCAACAGATTATCATCTCAACAAAGAAGGAACAAATCGTCAGATACGTCCAAAGTAGGTATTAATACGAGCTCAAATCTAGCACAGATTCTCTCACAAAGAAATCGGCTAATGATGATTAAAACATCGTTAAATAATCATTAGCGACCTGCTTATCCACTTGAAATCTACGGGGATTTACCAACAGCTGCGGGAATAATCTTCCGTATGAAACACAATGGCTCCAGAGCTCATTGTTGGCTCATAATTAACCTATTTTCATGGTTATGACAGTCACTACCGTGACGGTTTCGGTGCACTCTTAGAATTCTTCATCTCTCACCAGAATCCCCTTAAGCGGAATAACAAGACGCTTCGTTACTAGCGCACAAAACCAACGGCAGCAGAAAAGTGTATTATTTTCAACCCCATCTGCACCCTTCCGGCGCCTCCACCGCAGATTCCAGAAAATCCTTTCTCCAGCCTGCCTCTTGTTTCTATATTGCTCCACTGCGGCGGAACACTTCCAGCCTTCATATTCGCCTAAGCCAGAAGCAAGCACATTCCTTAACGGAAAAGTTATTTTTCCCGCATTTCAAACCAAACAATATCGATTGAAATAATGATTTATACCATCTTTTTTCCATCCTCACCTGCAGTTATTCCAGCATTCCTTTAATCCGATCGCACTGCTACAAATCTACTGCCAAACCATTTTCGCTGACGCTCACAAACTCTCACCCCGAAACAGGTGTGTTGAATCTTCACACCTCGCTTAAATGCCTGCTCTAATGGGATTTATGGATCCATTCTCATTTGCACTCTCCATTATGAACACGGCGCAACTTGACTCACTTTCAAGCAACATCACTCAACACGCTGGCACTAATTGTAATCCACTTTCCGATGACCGCTAAACGACGATTCAGACGCACCCACGCACCTACCCAACACAAACACACGCACTGAACCAAATTATCCTCGCTAAATTTCCCCCTGATTCACATGTGGCCCAGCGCCCGCAAGGAGTTAATTTAATCCATGCTCACTAATTGACCACTTGGGAGCAGCACTTTAGCACTTACCCGTCCTAAACAGTCCTGCCTGTCTCAACAAATAATGCTGGAAAGCCGGGTTTGCCTGCTCCAGTGAGACAATCAATTAGAAGGGAGGTGTATGTAAGATAAATAAGCCTCCAAAAGCCAGGCAGAGAGCACTTTCCACCTTCGACCGGATCCACGCGAGTTTCGAACAAAACTGATCCTTCTCTGGTCGGGGCACAGCATCCGCAGAACCGTTGTTGCCAAGATGTACGCAGTGAATCTGGCAAGAAGTTCATTCCGATTTTCGCACATGCTCGGATCCGGCATGAATGGTCGATTATTCATTCGCACGTGTTTGGCAGCGCCGATCATAGCCGTCCATTTGGAAAACTGTTGATTCTCCCTCTGTTTATGTTTCCCTTCGACAGGTTTTCCTTTGTTCTCCGCTGTAGTTGCTGATGTTGTTGTTGTTGTTATAGTTGGATCGGAAAGCTTCTGCCTTCAGCGGGCTCAGTAGGTACACATGCATTGCTGTAGGAGGGTACAAGAAGGTTGCTCAAACAAAATCAACTTGTGACAAGTGCAAGAATGAAGGTATGTAGGTGAGTATACGACAAACGGTGGGTAGGTGGGAGACGGGAGGTGGGTGAACAGAATGGTCTCTGTGGATCAAACGTTTTCAACTTCCGTTCGGCAAACACGAGAATGAAGCACATAGTAGCAAAAGTAAGCTGAAGCTCAGGCTGGTTGTGTGGAAGTTTGTTTTTGGACGGTGGTAAAACAAAACATATGGATATCTTCATGGGATAAACGAGAAAGTATTCCATCAGTAAAGGCTGTTAACTGATATTATTGAGGCAATTTAGGAGGTCGTGAACTCAATTAATTTGCGCACCGGCATTAGATAATGTAGTGATGCTTTTGTAGAGTCTAAACTTTGTGGATACATGCTCCTGTCTATGGATTGTGATTTAAAATCATCATAACTATCAGTTAAGGGATTCCGGGGGGTTGTCTTAGGCCGCTAGACTTTCACTAGCACCTACGAAACCAATGTTGACGATTGTTGCTGATCATCGTGGTATTGTGAATAGAATGGAGTCACAACTTCGAGTTCAGCGTTAAGTGCCTTTGGTTCGAATTGGTCTAATGCTGCGCCCAGGCAGTTGAGTTTCTTCCTTTCAATATTGTATACACACCGGTTCTGTATTTCTGCTGCAACGAAAACAAAAATGATTATGAAACAGGAATCTGTTTGGACATACTGATAGATACTCAAATGCTTGTATTTGTGCATCACACTGTTTTTGTTATAAGCAATGGATCCACTGAACATCATTACCCTAGTATTGAACATTGTTTCATGCGGGCTATGTAGGCCATGATTTAACTTGGAGAAAACTTGGCAAAACATGCATGTAACTATTGCCCTAGTAACACACAAAATTCATGCCAACGCGGGAAACGGTGAAATGGTGGATTCCAAGACTTTTGCAGATCCATCTGTGCGACTGACCAGGATTATCGATCACCGCGCCCAAAATTTGCTGGCGTAGCTATTCTTGTGAAATTCGAATGCATCTTGAAAAGTACTTGACAAATCGCAATAAAATTGCATTGCACACATGAACATAACACTCTAAACTAGTATTACCCAAAATTTCATAAATGTTTACCCACGCGATAAAGAGTTACACCCAAAACAAAGTGTCGCATTTTTTCCGGGTCCAATCTTTAAAAGGGGGACAGTTTCAAGCACGGGATGCCAGATATTACAGACATGTCTGTATTCATACAGACGTATTTCTGATAAGAGGCAGGTTATCAGGCCATAACATAGCCTCATACAGATTACTGACATCATACAGATATTGCGATAAAGTTACAGATTTATACAGACATTAATATCAATCAACAAAATGAAATTGATTCTGAAACGATTTCATTTTCCATATAAAGTTGGCATGTTTCGTTTGTTGAGTATTTTGGAAAACTGCATATTTCTTCAGATGTTTCAGAGCCTAGTATTCAGGCTCTTTTTATATTGAAATAGACCTCAAGTTAAGTCATGATTTTTAATATTTTGAAAATTTGCGAAACGTTTTTTGAGCTTTACCATACCTTCTATTGAAAGCGGACTGATAACTAAAGAGTTATTCAGTTTCGAGGAGAACATTGTTCACAAAACTACATTTACAATTAATTCGTTTTAAAGATGTCAACGCGTTCACTTCAAAGCTATTCATCCTACTGGAAAATCCCATAGAAATTCAGGAAACTTATCAGATAATGAAGAAGTAAAGCTTGCTTGGAATGTAGCGGTTCCAATATTATTTTCAAAGAATTTTTAGTGATTTCTACTCACTTTAAAAATCGAGTAATGCAAAAAAAACTAAATTTACGCTCTGCGGAATTTATCAGAAGTTCAATAATATTTAAAAAAAAAAGCTGAAAAAAGTTAAATTTTTAGAAGCATGAAAGCAATTTTTCTTGAGAATCTGTAGAATCTGTAGAATAACTGTTATTCAACGACTATTTTCTTGTGAATCAGGATTTTTAATGATACTTTGTACCTTGAGACATCTATTGACAAGTTTGCCCTGCATTTTTGGTAATTTATTGAAAAAACTATTTGATACGTTCCTTAAATAAAATCAAAGGAATGCGAAAAAGCTTTAACTAAATGAAAGTCAAACTTGTGAAAACTTCAGATAATATGTAAGATTTCAAAAATTAAATTAAATACGAAGCATAGCTACGGAAGGTTTGGTGAATGTGCGAAAGTTAAGCTGGTCTTATATTTTCTAAAACATTTAAGAAGTCTTCGATACCGTTCTGAGAATCAAAACGAAAAGGGTTTCAAGACTTATGTATGTTACATAATTTTAACGAACTTCAGTACTCTTCAAAATTTACGTATGCATTAAAAAATTGATTTATTTCGAATGGCGATGCAAACAAAATTACAAGACGTAATTCAACTCCACAAAGTTTTGTATCAGAATACGTTTATTAAACTTTCTACCAAAATGTTTCTGCCGAGGGGCCCTACAGCATTGGACTGAAACCTTATCCGTGGCCGATAAAAAGATGCATTTCGGCAGCTCTTTCTTCAATATCTTTATCCAGTCCATCTCCTCGCATGGATCTTTTGGCATAATAGGCAGAGTCCAGGTTCGCCCAAAAGGCCACATTCTCCTTCGTGTGATAACTCTTAATGAAGGAAGCAACTTACGGCAGGCACTTCGTACTGAATATCTCCTTGTTCACCGCAAGCCACGAATGAAGGAGAAGTGACTTGGCCATTGCCTTCTCACTGGTCGTCAGCCACAGAAAGGCCTTCTTCGGGAATTGAAAATGGAAGATATATTTGACTTCAAGCGACAAGTAGGTATCTTCATCAATTATGAACATGATGTTGCGCTTTACCGAAAAGATGTATTTCACCAGCACCTTCAGCTGCTCCATTTGGGTCATTGATAACGCTGCCAATTTGTTTTTTTTTTTTTTGTACTCAACAGGGTTCCTACGATTGGTGGTACACAGGTGGATTCACCACCTGGTGGCAGGATAACCGCATGCAGAATCGCTTTAATCATTCCATTTTTTAGTATTGATAGCATTTTGTTATATGACAAGCAATATAAATGTTTCATATAATTTACGAGACATTTGTTCTATGTAAAAAATCCATGTTTACGAAACGAGTGAAAACTAATTTACGGAAATAAATTTTCAGTGTAGTTCAAGCAAGAATATGTCAGGAATTTAAGAAAAAACATCCGTGAAGTACAAAGTCATACTTCCCAGAAGTTCAGGAATAAACTTTCTCGAAATTTAGGATGAAACATTCCTAGTTAATTTAGTTCAGAAGAGAACTCCTGAAATTTTGAAAAAATTTTCTCGATGTTCAGGATAGACTTATAAATTTGCCTTCTCAGACTTCTCAGAAAGTCTGGAAGAAACTATTACGAACTTGAGGAGTGAGTTTCCAAGAAATTCAGGAGCAACTTTTCAGAAGTCTACCTGGGAGTTTCCATAGAGATTATCGTTGAAGACCTGTAGAAGCAGCCTATACAAATTTCATTTATATGGCCGTAATAATATTCATTGCCCACGATGCCATAATAAAATATAGTGAACATCTCCACCATCTCTTCAACCGTTCGCATCGTGCTATGACACAAACTCATATAAAAATTACAATTCGTTGGTTTCCATCTCACCTCGTTTGACAGATTTTAATGCTCATCGAATTGATCGATACCATGACCTTCAACTTCATGTCGGTTTGTCAGTAAGAAAAATTTCCTGAAGTTTAGCATACAAGTTTAAAAAAAACATTTTTTCAGAGTTCAGAGCACTGAAAAAAAGAAATTTTTAGAAGTTAAGGAAAATATCAAAGAAGTTTTCGAGAATTCAACCAAAGTTCAGGAAATGCTCCAAACATTTAGAACAATAATCCTCAATAAAGAAAAACTTCCCTCTTTGGGTAACAGAAGCTCAGGAAAAAGTTCGGAGATTTTACCCGAAGGTCAGAAAACTTCGAGATAAGATCAATGAAAAGAGATCGATTACTGTGCACATTTTAATAAATAACTTTCTCCGAACATTTTCAACTTGCAACTTTGAAACAGATTTTCAATGAGGTTTTCAGAATATCAAAAGTATTAATTGAGTTGACAAAACAAGCGAGAAAATTGTGAACACTTATCCTTCGGATGTCGAAAATGATAACTAAGTTAATAAAAGTCCGGCATTATTGCATGGTGTAATATTTCAATGACATTTTGAAATCTTTCAACATTACAGTTGACAGTCGAGTTCAATTGCCGACTCGATCAGATTCAGTCGGCTTCTGTAATGTGCAATTTTGCTCGACTTGATTTCTATATTTGACCCCTATGTTCAAATGACCGGGTGGTATAAGAACTATTCTGGTAATCACAAAGTTACTGATTCAAACTGAAACATTGGTTATAGCCACGCGAAATGAAAAATGTTGGCATATTCTTCCATTCTCTGGTCGCCTTGCTGATCAGCTCCTTTTCGGTTTTTGGCACGAAATTATTCGAATGGATCCTCCACTTCAGGTTCATCCACAAATTTTCAATTGGGCACAGCTGGGGTACGTTGGTATGGTTGGCGTTCCTGGGGACGACTGGGATCTCCAGACGCACCATCTCCTCTAGCAAACGCTTCGCAAGTCCCGAAGAAAAGAAGAGCGGCTTTGACATCCCCTTCTCACTGATTGTCAGCTGAGCTTTCCTAGATTCCCATTTTCTCGACGACCAATGTATATCAGTGATCCTAATAAATAATACTTGGACTTTCAAATGAATCATGCAGGCCATATTGTGAATCGTACCAAATCTTCTGAGCGTATTTGGTACAGGATTATGGAAAATGTGTTTGTGAGTTTGTGAGAATTATATTTAAAGTAGTGATCGAATTCAATCTCTCTTATAGTTCTGAGCTAAATCACCTCGAGTTCCTCATAGTATCAAACTGATTTGTTTTGCATTGTCTATTTCTGGAAACTAAGCTAATTTTTCACGGGGTTGCAATGGAATAATCTCCAGAATTTTAAAAATGTCTGCTCAATTTTTTGTATCATAACATATTTTTAATAAACCTTTCCTGATATATGGAACACATTCTGTTTTGAACTTCTTTCTTTCTCTATATCCTGAGCAAATTATACTCAGCATTCTGGTCCAATGTTTCTGGTAAGCAACGAAGGAAATTTTTGTCTCAAAATTTTGAACGAATTTCATTTTTAATTCTGATTGGAAGAAGTTCAGTATGCACAGCGAATCCTATTAAGGACCTTGCTCGATATGTTGACCGTGTCTCGTCTATCAGTTTGAGGCGATATTCTCAGTAGTTTGACTAAATTTCTAAAATTATACGTGGGATTTTAATAAAATCATGCTGGTTTATTTTGCAAACCTTACGTACTACCAAAAAACGTATATTTTTCGGTGTTAAAATATCATTTCCTTTCATTCCATGTACCATGTCATAAGTTTTTTTTTTTCATGATCTTTTCTCTTTCAGGACTTTTTCTTCTTTAATTTTTAATTAAACTAAGGTAATTATTTTTTTTTTCTTTTTAATATTAATTTCATTTTCTTGTGGGAGTGAGTGTAATTTTCTATATTTTTTTAAAAAAAGAAAAATATGATGGTGTGAAAACTCAAAAACCCAGGTAACCAATAAGCAGTTCCAAAGCGTCTTTACGGCAGCCTGTCAAGCCATTAATTCACCTTAAATGCAACATAAATGCCACTTTTGGCCCAAAATACGGCTGCTTTACTGCAATGCCATGATAATGCTTCATTAACGCTATTTTGCATTCGAAATGCTTATAACAGGCTACAAGCATTTAAATAGCATTTGAAATCCAACTTTACAACAGATAGCATTCAAGATGCTGATATAATGCTAATATGATGCTTGTAGCATCTGAAATGCAGATTTAGGGTTGATTTATTGCATATGCTAATGCTTATTGGTTACCTGGAGTTTATTGGCCCAGAACCATTCTGCGGTATATCATACTGTGCCATAAAAATGGAATTAAAATCTTGGGAAGTGCAAAGGGTGATGACCAATTGGTTGGTCACCACAAAGTGTGTTCAAGCGAAAAGGTTTATAATTCCAAATGTTACAATCAGTAAAAAGCTTCTGGAGCTCAATAAGAGAGTTCTTTGTACCTATACTGGCCTAATAACCGGACATTGCCCGAGTAGATATCATTTGAAAAACATTGGCCAGGTTCAGAATGATATCTGTCGTTTCTGTAACATGGAACGTGAAACCTCGGAACATCTGCTTTGCAGTTGTGATGCTTTGTACAAGAGCAGACTTAAATTTCTGTACAGTGGCTATATGCAACCTAAAGAAATTTGGACTGCAAATCCTGGAAAGGTGGTGGGTTTTATAAACTCAATTTTGCCTGACTGGGAGACGCGTCTTGGGCTGGTCACTTGACAAATGGTGATCTAGCTTTAAGATGCGAATTAGAATAGTAAACAGGGGTATACCACAAAAGTTCAACTCAGTGGACGCAGTGGTTCTACGCCCCAACAAAAAAAAAAAAAAAAAAAAAAAGTAGTTTCAAGCGAAACCCTAACCTATCTCTCCGAGATGCCGCAAATAAGCTGGGTGTATCGTCTACAACCGTGCATCGAGCCAAAAAACGAGCCGGACTATCGACTTACAAGAAGGTAGTGACTCCAAATCGCGATGATAAACAAAATACGACGGCCAAAGCGCGATCCCGGAGGCTGTACACGACGATGCTGACGAAGTTTGACTGCGTGGTAATGGACGACGAAACCTACGTCAAAGCCGACTACAAGCAGCTTCCGGGACAGGAGTTTTATACGGCAAAAGGAAGGGGAAAGGTAGCAGATATTTTCAAGCACACGAAACTGTCAAAGTTCGCAAAGAAATATCTGGTTTGGCAAGCCATCTGTACCTGTGGCTTGAAAAGCAGCATTTTCATAGCTTCCGGGACTGTCAACCAAGAAATTTACGTGAAAGAGTGTTTGAATAAACGTCTGCTGCCTTTCCTGAAGAAACACGGTTGTTCCGTACTGTTTCACGTCATTTCTTAACTCATTCCTGAAGGACGTAATAGCAGGTCCCGTGCCAATCATTGTCGTCTCGTCGTCCATGATCACAACCACGTTGCGCTTCGCAGGGAAGACATCCTTGCCTTGCACTCCATGCTCTCACCTTTCTCCAGGAGCGCCAGGACGTTGTATATGGCCGCTCGGTTTTATCCGGCCGACACAAAGTGCGATACGATGACGGACTTCTTGGCCCCAGAGTGTAGTCGACGGTAATTACAAACCATTGAACGTAATTGCTTTATTGCTTTCACCATGGTTGCCGTAAACGAACTAATAGAGCTGTCAATTTTTTTCTGCATATAGCCTACTTATATTTATTGACCATTCGCTAGTGGACCAACCATTATTGTTACTTTCAACCTCATGACAATTTTCTCGTGAAAAAGTATATGTGAGGACCAGCACATGGCCATTTTTTCTGATAAGCAAAGTGCCATCGTGCAGATTGACACACATATTTGGCGTGCGAATTAGCTGGAAACACGATTTTTTTTACTGGAATCTGATGTAAACACAGTATCATGGTATAAAGGTCATACGAGCCGTTATTTATAAGCGGATGAATATTTTTGCTTAACAGTAATTGTTTTAACCGAATACTGCTGTCAGCTAAGTTTCATGTTTTCCATTTTAATTGCCTGATATTGAATGAATCGTGAACATCAACATAAGTGATGAATTTTCCGTTGATTCAAATCCATCATCTGTCACAAAACTCCGGAAGATCCAACTCACACAACACGTCGTATATAAAACCGTTTCCTTCCCGGTGACCTTTCTTCGGCTCATGAAACACTGTCAGGAATTATTGAACCCACTTTGCACTTTCGCCTGACATCTTCTGGGATAAAGTCTGCCGGATTCGGTGGTTGCTTAAGATAATCGTGATGATGAAGATGGAAAAGTTGTTGCTACAAAACGCCCCATTCAGGGTACCCTCATTAAGTATGAAACATTTTCCGTTGTAGGTACCTTCGTGTGCTTTCTTGGAACTCAGGGACGAATAATACCGGGTATTATCAAATGGAAACCGGTTGAGCCATTTCCATTACAGAAAATCTAACCCGCCTTAACGGGATAGACCACTCTCTTCATGCCTTGCCAAACCGCAGACGACCACACATGTGTTTGAAAGTTTCCTCCTCGTTTGACCCATTTCCACATTTCGGTGGTGTGTGGTGGAAAATGTTCCTCCGTAAGATGATGAAGAAGGCTCTTTTTCGGGGGAAAGAAGTTTTAAAGCAAGTATCTTTTCTTCTTTGGTGAATAGAGAGGTTGGGTTAAAAGCGGATGGTTCAGATAGAATGAATTTCTTAAATGCAATTATGATTGCGAGTTTCTCCGAGTCTAGCAGACTTTAATTCGTTAGAAATGTCCCACCTTCGCTCATGGCCACGTGCCGGAATCTGAAATACGTGGCATCTCTGTCTTGCAAAACACGAAAGGAACGTGTTTTGTTGTCAAAGGAAGAGAAGCTGCTACATTTTTCTTCAAGGCAGTCTCACCTTCCTAAAGCTAAGGTAATAAATTTCAAAGTCGTTCAGCTTTCACCTTACAGTCTCAGGAGGTGTTCAAGAGTGATTGATGAAAAAGGTCACTCGATTACTCTAATCCCTTTTACGATAAATTATGCGATCAACACCTCTTCAATAGTAAATCCACACAGCTTTGATCAACAAACGCAGGTTGGCCCTTTTCATATATTACTCCAGAGTTGTCACACTGCTAAGGATGCAATTATTTCACCCCAAAAAGAGAGGTAAGCTCACGACACCATAGATGGGAGCAAAAGCATCTGCTTTATTGTCACTGCTCCGGAAACTACGACAACCTGTTGATACAGCGCTTTGCTTCTTCGTTCTTCGCAAAAAAGCGCACTTCGACGTTTACTAAAGGAAGGGAATGACGACGACGAAAAGGATTTATCCATTGATGTTGAATGATCACTTTCTTTTTTGTCGTAGTTGAATTGGACGGGAAGCATTTTGTAGAGATTTACCTTCTTTTTTTTTGGAGAAATCTTTTGTGCGTTTGTACTACGTTCTTTCCCGTATTTTTAGGACTTTGTTCAGTGGTGTAGCAGGTGAAGATTAAAAATATTCATTTCACTATTTACCACCGAGAGAATGGTCATTCGTATAGGGATAAAAAAAATATTTGGCGGAAATTGGGACCTTCCTAAGAAATGAACCTCAACTACGCCACTACACTGCTAAGTGAATTCCACTGCAAACAAGCAGTTCAATTTTTTTTCCTCCCGGAGTGGGTGATTGCACATACGCTTTCCAGCCCTTCGTTTTCTTTTTTTTTCTTTTTTTTTTTTTTGATTATACGTTCAACGATTTCCAAGTACTCCATGCAATTCATTTCTAAAAAATAACTCCAGCGAACGGAACCATTCAAAGTCATTGATTCCCAAAGCCTCGCCAGCACCGGTCTCCATGGGTTTGTCGTCCCCTCTATTCAATCGCTCCTGAAAAGGAAACGACGACATCCGGTCTGTGTGTTTTGATATTCCATTCGCTAGGTAGGTTACGTACCGAATATATGTCAACCACGTATTCGCCTCCTTCGACGTCGACGCCATCGGTTCCATTTCTTCACTTCCGCTCGCAGAGAAATTCTTCTCATCCTCTGGATTACAGCTATGGAAGCACGTTTGCAAACAACGACTTAGTCCGTGGTAAGTTTATCGACGAGAACGTATGCAGTGCTTCCTTTCAAGACTGCGGGGGGACGAAGCTTAACGATGGCGTTGAAGATTGAAGGTGGATGAAAAATTCTATTTTCGCCCTCCATCCGTGGGGAGACTCATTGGCTCGGGTATTTTCCTTTATGATTTATTTCTAAATTTATGTCACCGCTGCTGCATCTGCGTTGGTTGATCGGTATTTTTAGAATTCCACTTTCATTTAAGTCATCCTGTCGTCGAAGTCGTCGGACACGGCAAGCTTAAGTTGAAGAATGGAAGGAGGACGATATTGAATTTCTCGTGTAATGGTGATTTAGGATCGGGTGATAAATTTACTGCACTACACTGGATGCTGTAGGTTGGTTGATTGCTTTCCTCTTCTCTAGCTTGCTGATATTTATGTTTTTGAACGGCTTGGGTTTCATATGACCTTCTTTCTTATAAAAAGGTGTTTGAGGGAGTTGATCGATCAAATGAACCTCAACTACGTAGAATTAAGGTCTGCATCCGCAATAATCCAGACACCTCAAAACATGAATAAAACATAAATTTCGCATTATATTTCCGTCGTAGTTGTTTATTTCAGATTCATGGGATGTGTTTCAACAATTCGTGAAGACAAAACATAGTTATTCGGTATTTCCTTAAAATTTTCGAACTTTGCGCTTAACTCCGTCCATTAGGGTTTGTACAGACTCTTCAGAAATCGTAGAAGCCGTCTTTGTCCAAATTTGCTGGAAGTGTTTGATGTCTTTGATTCCTTGCTTCTTTCCAGAAAGCTTCCGCTTCATCAGAGCCCAATATCTCTCGATTGGTCGTAGCTCTGGGCAATTTGGCGGGTTTGAGGTTTTTGGTACAATGTTCACTTGATTTGCTTGGTACCACTCCATCACAGTTTTAGCATAGTGGCATGATGCCAAATCGGGCCAGAACAAAGGTTTTTCTTTGTGACTTTTGATGAAGGGTAGCAACCGCTTCTGCAGACACTCTTTCTGATAGATCTTCTTGTTGATTGTGCCTGTAGTGACGAAAGATTTACTCTTTTTGCCACATGTACAAATTGCTTGCCACACAAGGTATTTTTTGGGAAATTTCGATGCCTTCTTCGTTCTGAAATGCTCAGCTGTAGCATTTCTGGCCATAGCAGAATAAAAAGCCAGCCCTGGAAGCTGCTTAAAATCCTCCAGGACATAAGTTTCATTGTCCATAACAACGCATGAAAACTTCGTCAAATATTCGCAGTACAGACGTCGAGCCCGTGATTTTGCTGCCAAGTTCTGTTTATCGTTGCGATTTGGAGCTGTTTTTACTTTATACGACTTAAGTCCCAAACGTTGTTTTGATTTTTGGACAAAACCAGGCGACATCCCTATTTTACGAGCCACCGTTCGAATGGAGAGATTTGGGTTTTTCGTTAATATCCTTTTCACCTTTCGGTCCATGACAAGATCAGCGCGTCCAATATTTTTGTCACTTCTCGGTTTCCTCTCCACCGTCAAACGTTCCGAAAATGATTTGAGCACATCGTGAACAGTAGATTTAGGCAAATCCAATGTTTTTGCAAGGTCCCGTATTGACAAGTCAGGATTTGCCGTACGCCCGTACAAAATTCGCTCGCGCACTTGTTTTTCTTTCGTCGCCATCTTGAATACTAAACATGAAATGTAAACATCAATCATAGTCTTTTTCATCATAGACTTTCAGCTATACCACAGTGAAATTATTCACTCCTTCGTGCAATATTTCAAAAATTACAATGATTTGAAGGTGTCCGGATTAATATGGATACAGACCTTAGGAGAGAAAAGATTCCTCTTTTGCCGATGTGGAGCCTTTTGACAGCTGCGTCCATTATTCAGGAGTACACGGTGTTCAATAAGTTCAAGTATAAATGTTCATCATTGTGTAGATATGCGCCACGAACATATTCTGTACTGGTATGGGTTTAAGCTTCATATATACGCTAATGGATGTGCGAGGTGTTGACGTTCTGTCAGTTTTTGTTCGTTTTTTATGCGCGATGAAAGAGTATCGGGACTTCGTAATTTAGCGGTTAGCGACCCGGCGTTGTATTTCGGCTACTGAAATCGCATGGGGTCAAGAGGAACTTTGTCTACACAACCATCAGGCGATAGCAGGAGATGTCTTCGACCGATGACCGTGCGAGGTCTGTTCGACCGTGTTCGGCGAGGACACCACGGGACATCAAGGTCGTACCACTCCAGGACAACATTTAAATAGTGGCGCGAAGCTAGGCCCGGCCAGAAGATCTTAGAGCCCGCTCAAGAGTGAGAAGAAGAGCTCTCAAATTCACAGAAGTGAATGCAGATAAATTCCCTGAAATGTGCGCCCCAGTGAGCTCACTGGCGTGGGCTCTTCTGCTAATATACAGCAGTGATTGCAAATTCGCTATGGCGATACATAGCAAAGGAAAAAAGAAGAAAGTTTCTTCCCGCTTCCTTTGGATAAATCCGACGAAGTTTTCTCTATCAACCGCACCAGCGAATCACAGAGAGAGCACTGGCGCGTTCTCACCCAAGTGTACGCGGCAGCGATCGCAGCCGAGAGCACGTGGGCGAAGACAGATAAGAGCACGTGAGTGCGGTCGTTTTAAAGAGAGAGTGATTCACTCACTCCTAGGCATCCCCTCACTGGCGCACACTTTCACTCTGTCTTTTTACCACCGAATAAAAAAGCACTTTGCATTATCTGCGGTGAGTTATGGTTGTATCCTCTGTGAAGGAACAAATCTCACGCGCTAGCTTAACATTAGTGCGAAATGCCATCTCTGTCGGTAACCGATGAACAAGAGATCGGCTGCTGATGATTGATGATCACGTTGAATCATAGGTGTCGTTTCTAGCATATGCGAACAAAAATGAACCAAGAAAAAAAGTATTCTCATATCTTGAACATATTTTGAAAGTGTATCCAAACTTATTGAACAAGAGGGGTGTTGTTAACTAGATATTGAACACCGTGTAGGTTTTGGTGTACAGTTTGAAAGAAACATTTAATTTTCTGCGTTTATTAATGCACATAAAGGGAATGCTAGAAATAATGGAATCTTTCATGTATATTTAACCAGATATCGCTGGAATCCGGTCTATTGTTTGGAATATTGCAAACAATTTTGTATGCCGTATTAAATATTGCAAACAATTTAGTTGTTTACGCTTGAAAGTTGACTTTAAATTTAACGAGGGGAAATTTTACGCGTCTGTTAAAATTCATTATTTTTTCTGTGTGCCTTTTCTAGTCCTTTATCATCCCGACAAGGTTTCGTCTGGGCTGTATGACTTCAGACCTAATCTCACTTTAATATCCTGTGCAGTTGAATTAAGGCCTGTACTCGAAAAAAATGCACCAGACAAAAGTGTTCGCCAGAAATTTATTTTAAGTCGAATTTTCTTGAAACTTTTAGGGAATGAACTAATACATATGGATTATCTTTCGGCATACTAACATTATTCAATTTCTTTTCCATCACAGAAAGCCCGCACCTTTCCCTAAAGACCCCTCATCTTTCTTCAATTTCAGCTCGTTCTTAAACACACTGGACGATTTTCGAACTTTGGCCTTCATTATGGCCCAAAATCTTTCCACTGGACGAATCTGTGGTGAATTTGGGGGGTTGGCGGTTTTTGGTACAAAAACAACGTTATTGTCTCTGTACCAATCCAACGTCGATCGCGCGTAATGGCATGATGCCAGGTCCGGCCAAAATAATGTCTCGCCTCCGTGGGATCGCAGGAAGGGCAACAGACGCTTCTGGAGGCACTCGGTGCGGTAAATTTCACTGTTGATGGTACCCGTTGTGATGTACGGTTTTCTCAGTTTACCGCATTTGCATATGGCCTGCCAGAGCAAGTATTTTTTGTCGAATTTGTCCACTTTCCTCTTCCTTATGTCTTCCGGAATATCAAACCGTGATTTGGCAACGTAGAACTCCAGCTCCGGTATCTGTTTTGCGTCTGCCTTGATGTAGGTTTCGTCATCCATAACCACACACATCGGTTTCGTTAACCACTCTCGATACAGCTTCCTTGCGCGGGATTTGGCCGCCGTGTTTTGTTGATCAAGCCGGTTCAGTGCCTTGCGGACCTAGAATACACGAAGCCCAGCTCGTTTCATGGTTTGCTGAACGAACCAGGTGGAACATTTTGCCTTCAGAGCCACGTCGCGAATCGAAAGGTTCGGATTACACTTGAAATAATCCAACACCTTCCGGGCCTTCACAGGGTCAGCTGTCTTCGATTTTCTTCCACTTTCAGCCCGGCGCTCGGTCGTCTGGGACTCCTTAAACGATTTTACCACCCGAGACATAGTTGTATGGGTGATTCCCAGTTGTCTTCAGATCCATCTCATGGTCGCAGTCGGATTTTCTTCTTGTTTCGATGACATCTCAATAACCACTAAACCGATTGTTATGAAATATTACACATGTGAACAATTCACTCCAAACTATTTTTTTCTAGATTTTCATCAATTTTTACTAATGGACAAAAAAGTTACACAAGGATAAAAATGGTACATTTTGTTCGAGTACAGGCCTTAGTCGCTGCTACTTTCTTAGCCACATATCTGACCGGCATATTAGGCTTTCTGGTGCACACTTCAGCACATCTTTCTCTACTTGTTTTACGCGTGTTCCCCTTTTCGGCTACCTAGTCGGCTCTCTTTGGATTGTTTTAGTCTGCAGATAATCTCAGCTAGGAAGTTGATTCAGTTTCAGAATGCCTGATAAAAAAAAAAGTGAAGCGCAGAATAATTATTCGTTTATAGCCTTTATTTTATGAGACGTTTTTGAAACCTTGTTTTTCTCTTAATGCCGTTTCAACGCTCCCAAATGTTGATACTTCATTCGACAACCTGAGGAATGTGCAATTATTTAATAACGATTCGGCTAAAACATGTTCCTTTTGGAAGTGCCATTGAATGTCAACGCCAGTCAACGTATTCTGGAACTGATAACCGACATAAAAAGCAAATTATGCGTTCACCAACCATTTTCTTCGAATAGTAAAGGATCATATTATTCAGAAAACGTTTCTATCTTACTTACTGAAAAGCTCCTTAGCTTCTTTATCAGTTGTCCCGAGTATATCTAACACGTCCTCCATTTTGGTTTTATACTTAAAAAACATAAAATTATCCGAATATTCACGATTAAAAATTTAACTTTAACTAAAATGGCGAAGATTTCACGGGCACAATTTTAACTGAACGGTTCAGTTAAGATTTAAGAAATTCAGTGATTTTACGTTTTGCTCTGGTGTTTGTTATTATTTAACCGAAAATCGGTTGTTCTTTTACTGAACAGTAGAACTGGCAATGACATTTCTAAGTTTGCAAATTATAAAAAAAGATTGTTAGATTTTATTTTTTTTTATTGGGTGAAAGATTATATTTAATTTTTTGGTTTTGAAATTTTTTTTACACTGCCAGCAATGAAAAGCATCCTGGAAAATATTTAAGCAGTTTTTTTCTCAGCAACATTAATATTTGTGGCATATTTGTAATATAACAAAAATATTAAAACGGCCAGGCCCAGTGTGTAGCGCTGAGGGTAAAAGAAGATTCAAAAATAGACGGCAATTAAATTACCCATTTGATGAATAAGTAAATCAACGAATATTTTCGGATCGTTAAAAAGATGAAACGGAGAAAACCGTCTATCCGTCTCGTTTCTGAAACATAGTAAAACTATCAATATTTAACAAATCATGTTTTTTGTTAGTGCATGAAGCACGAAATAAATTATAATGTTTGAAATTGGAAATATCCTTCTTATCAACATGCAACCCTAGGAGTGGACAGCACTTTCTGCCAGAACCAAAGATGTGAAGAGATCAATTTCGCAATCATTTCCGTGGGCGGCATACTATCGGTCAGTAGGATCATCAGCATCAATTCCCCAATTGATCACAATAGTTAAAATACCGAGCTTGCCATATCCATTTACTTTACCAAAGACGCCATTGCTCTAGCTCCACTAATTAGGGAGCTATCAGCTAAGAGCGTTAAAATCGACTTATTGACCACTGTGCGGTGGTGTTGTGGTAAGCGTGGTTGCTTCTAACCCCAGTCGATCGGGATTCAATGCCAGTCTGCATTGTAGGGATTTTCTAAGACGAAAAATCTCTGATCACTTCTTCCTTCGGAAGGGAAGTAAAGCCGGTCCCGGCCCATGTGTTGATGTGTTAAATATACAGGGTCCAGGCCGACTCCTTTGAGTGACGAACCAGCCTCAGTCTGAAGGTAACGTAAATACGAAACAAACAACAACCACATACAAGCTCTTCCACTTTATATTGAGGTTTAGAAGTCGTGGTTTTTTGTGGTGGGACTCGTGTTTGTTTTTATGGGGGGAGGTTTAAGGGCGGGAATTGGGGGTAGGAAATATGTTTAGGTTTGAAAATTAGTTGCGATTTTCAAAATCTTTGCACCAATCGATATGGAATATTTCTACGCAACAATTTTAATATTAAAATTCATTGATTTTTAAAATAAAGCTATTGACAATAACGTAAATACCCCACCCTCTTTCCCATCCGTAATTTGTAAATCCTATTAACCTCGAGACGGCCGCGAGTAATCGGCTCTATCCTCCTAACTTTAGTTTTAAGATAAATGATGTATATAACTATGAAAATTTGGCTCTGTAAAGTTGATTCGATTGAGCCTGTACAAATAAACGATTATTTAAAAAAAAAAATTACGTAAATACAAGGTGATGTCTTATAATGTCGGTTATTCAGAGTAAATTTACCAAGTGCATAGTACTTTCCTAGCACAGACTTCACATTTAAGTAAGGACCGACTCTAGGCAGCCATGAATGTTATATAAGAGGTACACCTTCACATTTTGATTTAGTTTTTTGGCAGTCGTGGAGCTGTGCAGTGTAGGATCTGCTGTAGGAACGCATTTAAGGTAGCAAGCACCCTAGAGGGTGCACTGGCGAGCAGTCGTTGCCCAGAGAGGCTGTTGGTGCCGAAACATGGCAGCTGAAGCCTACGAGTTGGCGGAAAAAAGCCGCCCGTGACAACGAGACAAGAAACAATTATCCCACGTCACCTGCAGATGGCCACCCGCAACGACGAGGAGATGAACCATGAATATCAAGAAGAAAGCCCACGTTCAATCGCGAACTGTCAACTAAATCCGTCCTTTTCAGGACGACCAAATCAGTTTACCAACTAAAGAGTTTGTTTGGTTGAAATTTTCTCTTGTGCTGTTTCTAATTAATTTCAATTACCGCGCCCCGACTGAACATAGCATTCATTTAACGTTGAACGTTGAACAACCAACGAACGAAAATATAGAACGAATAATTCGAACCGAACTGCGACACTTCAGACCGACCATGTGGTTGAGTTCGTTGTAGTTGTGCATAGCGGATTAGTTGCTGGCGGTGGCAAGCAAATAAGAAATGTTTCGGTTAAGAAAACTAATTATTGCTGCACAATAACTAAAAATTTTATATATGTGGAAATTTTTTAACAACATGTTTGAGGAACGAACATGTTGAAATAAAACTCAAACAACCAGGTAATTCCGTTATTCGTTTTTATTTTATTTCATAAAAATAACAAAAATGCAAAAAAAAAATCATTTATGCAAAATGGCTGCTTGAACCAGTTATTAAAGCCCGTCAGTGGAAGTTCTGGTGGGATAGTTTTTTGGATGTTAAGTCCAATGATTTCGACGAAACGTGATTGTATCCAAAGAACTTCCGTAGCTACGTTCACGTCGAGCTCGCAAAGAATTGCTTCCTAGCGTTGCTACAGAATCTTGGGTGGCCTTATTTTCTTAGACGAAATATCTGCCTTGTGGATGCTTTTGCGGTGACGATCTGCATTCACTTTTATCGCAAAAAAAAGTCCACAATTAGAGCAAATGCGATTTTTTTGCTTTTACCTTAGATCCCAGGTAAAGTTTATCTTCTTTGAATGTTTTCCAAAGCAAGTTGACGTCGTCTCAGGCCTCTTCATGTATTTTCTGCTTTTTCCCACTCTGCGCTATAGCTTTACTTGAACACGTCTTTTTCCGTAACTTCAGCGTTTGACAGGTAATCACAACCGGATATAACTAAGCACCTCTTCGAAATGTATGTAAAATGGAAGCATGCCAACTATCAAATGTCATCTCATTTACGTATAAATGAAAATACTAAATGGTTGACATCATAAGCTTACTATTGAGTTGGTGCCTTGCATTCGCCCTCTCGATATTGTTAAAAACAAAAAGAGAAACACAACCAACACGCTCTACACGGCCAGCCACTTTAAATCAGTTTTGACTCACTTTCGTCAAAAATGGAAGTCAAATCACTTAAATTTGAGTAAATGTAACTGGGATTGACAAGTTGACAAAACAAAAACATGGGATCAAACCAGATGGATGTTTTTGATTTGTAGACTCCTCTATCCCTGTTGCATTTACTCAGATTTGAGTGACTCCACTTTTGACGCAAGTGAGTCAAAAACGACTCAAAACTGAGTTTAAACGGATGGCCGTGTAATTACTGTCTCTTTTTGTATCTTTTATCCTTTCGAAAAGATAGTTAGAGACAGTAATTTGAGCGTGTAACATTAAACCCTGTTCACATTACCCTAGTAGCACAGTTGACTCAATTACATCACAATCAAGTTGCTGTAACTAATTATGATGGTTTGGTGTGGCTTGGGTACAACCTACATTACGTGATATAGAATATCTTGATATAAAATGCCATGCAAATTATTTCCAATGAAAACTAGATGTACACACTTAGAAAATTTTACAGTATTCCGTAATTTTTTACCGAACTTTCAACAGCTGAACGTTCGGTAATCCGATTTAAAGGACTTCGGTAAAATTTGAAAGTTCTGGTAATTTTTTACCGGTAAAATTTCACCGAAATGCGGTAAATCGGATTATCTAACGTTCAGCTGTTGAAAGTTCGCCATAGGCGTAGCCAGGATTTGAAGTAGAGGAGGGCAAGCTTATTTTTTTAGGAAAGAGAGAGAGAGAGAGAGAGAGAGAGAGAGAGAGAGAGAGAGAGAGAGAGAGAGAGGATTACCTTTCTTCTCAACTCTAACCCAAAGTATTTTACAATATCCGGCCGATTTTGGCAACAAGATCATTCATTTAGTTTCGTTCGTTTGTTTCTTTTAATTGCATGCTGGAATAATATCTTACTTAATTACTTTAAAAAAAAACTTTCGATTGTACATTTATGGTACTTTTTAATACCAATGAATCAAAGAACTGCTTTAAACTACCAATATTTAAAAAAAAATACATTGCGCATTTCACGCGGAGTAACTTTTTCGAAACAAATTTAAAATGAAAAGTAATGAGCATTTACATTGATAGTAGCTTTCTTCTTGGTTCATACGTGTGTTCTCGACTTGTTGTGGAATGTATTTGATTGGTGGAAACTCCTGAACCTATATAACTTATACTTGTTTTCTGCAATTGTCATGCAAAACAGTAATGTTTGTATGTTATCTGGTGATCCGTTTTGTTACAAGCATTCTCTTATTCATGAATACGCGCCGAGCCATCGCACATAAATTCGGCGGTTTCAGCGTTTTTCTCCCACAGAAACGGAAAAAAAGTTTTGAGGTAGCTCATCGAAGCTTCCGGTCCGCCTCTAAGCATCTTGCTATGAGGTATGTCAGCACTGAGATATCTCAAATTATAATAATCCATCCAATATATCCTAAAACAGATGAGCCTGTACATCAATAGAAGCATAAAGTTGCCAGAAGGCACGAAAGGCATCTACGCACACTGGATTCACATTGATTGTTCTTAAGAAGTTTCTACTTGATTGATACAGTTGTAAAAAATGAAAGATTACGAAGAAAGTGTTTGTTTCGAGCATCGGCAGTGAAAGGTTATGCCGATGCTTTATTACGCACTATTTTGCTATCAGGCATGGCGCGTTTTGTATTGTTTCGGTTATTTATAATTCGGCGATGCGAGTGATCGAGTGAGCACAGAAAAAATATAACAAAAATATTTCCTGGTGAGATGTGGTGGTTCGACAGGGTGGTGGATTGGCGGTTGGGATCACAATTAATTGTGATCCATAATATTGGTTTGCAAGCTCGCCGTGCCACCATATCCAAGAGCAAATAAATCACTAGATGGATAGCTATTTGTTCAGACAAATTTGGAGAAGTTGTTCTGCTATTTCTTCTAGAAACCTGAATAACTTCTTCAAACGTGTTTGAACAAGCGGTTATTGGACGCTGATGTTTGTAAGTTATCTCATATTGTGAGTGATTCCAATAGCATCCTTACTGTTAGTATGAATAGGTTCAAATCAGAAATCGGTACTAATATTTAAATGTTTTACTAAACGCCGCTTGAATTCAGCTTATCGTTTACTAAAAAGAACCCTGCTGCCACCCAATCCTGTTATCCAATATCCCAGCGATTTCTCGTGGAAAGGCAGAGGCGGTCTTGGCTTTCAATCAAACGAGTCTCACACATTCCTACTTTTTACTTATTTGTCCTGCATGAGGGCGAGGCAGGTGCTGGTTATTGCCTTAGTTTGGGATCACCAGTTTTTACACATTGAGGATGTATGCTAAACATCATCTGTTAGTTCTCTGTGTAATAACAGCTGATCTGACAGCAACGGAGTAGCAATCTCGGGCGTTCAATCATGCTCGTGTCTTGCATGTAAGATATGACTAACATATATTCTCAATAATACGAAACTACAGTACCGTAAAACGGGTCAGGTTTGCCCATATCATTGATAGTTCAAATAACCATTTTTCGTTGATACACTTCCTAGCTATTAACTGTGTTTTTTAATCTGGTAATATTTGGCTTCCGAAAGCTGTAACATTGGTTTAAATATTAAGTTTTTTGATTGCCAAGAACTGAAAGTTGAATTGAGCATAGCTTTTTAAAGTATCGGCTCGTGGGAAAAAAAGCAATAAATGCTTGCCTAATAACAGGTTAGAGATATTTTTTTTATACGTTAGGTTTGCTAGGGTTCTTGATTAGAGGAAAAAAAACTGTAATAAAATTGGTAGCCTTTCCTTTTTAAAAATATAGCTCATGGATGTCCACTTTTGGCGCTTTTTTGCTATAACTTATCGCAAAATCGAGGCGACTTCGCGCTTTTTCATTGAGGCAAAGGGGGAATAACACAAACATTAAAAATAAATAAAATACAATTGAAACAAAAATAAAAAATTTAAAAATAAAATCAAGAGTTGGGGGGGGGGGGGGGGGGGGGCAACGGCCCTCCCCTGCCCCCCTTGGCTACGCCTATGTGCTCACTGAGTTGTCTGAACATGGAATATCTTGAATAATGTGGGTTATTTTGATACGTACGTATAGCTATGAAAATAATATTTTATTCCATCCGGTACTTAGGCTACTAAATAATTGAAATTTATGTAGAAGAGCTGTGACATAATAAATTATTTGTATAGTTCCCATCAAGATACCCATTATCGAACATAACCCGATTGTCAGTAATTCTGTTTACATGCGAGTGAACGACACGAGGAATGAAAATCGCTTCAAGAGTATCAACCTGGGCGAATTGAACTCAATATTAGGTACTTCTGCCACTGTGTGTAGTTGTCAACTATATTTTTTCGTAGCACGTTTTGAATTGTAAGCATTAACCATCAGTCTATGTATAGAAAGCTTACAAACCAGCACAGATTTCATGGCTCAGATTGGTTTACAATTGCCTTAAAACTTACTTTTGCTAACCAAGTACGTTGTCATACTTCTTTCAAGCAATACATGGAAAAAAATTCCGTGCCCAAATCCGTGAAATGCTGTCATGAATTCGAGAACAAGAAAAACTACACCGTGCACTAAATTACGTAATCATGAACTAAATAACATTTAAAGGGAAAAATCCTGAAAACTTGAAATAGTTCACGGTCCGTTTTCATTTCCGGGAGCGCTTTTTTTGTGTGTGAATGCTCGAGTATACTCAATAATGGATTCCCGGATAAAAATAACCATACAATTAAATTACAATAATGTAAAATAACATTAAAATCTATTTCTGACCATAAATCTTATTGTTCATGAATCAGATAAATGAATAATGCCTATTGTCATTACAATAAATTTACAGTTCACTCCATATGCTAGGATTTTCCACAATTGTGAAACAATACAACTAAAAGTAATTGACTCAAATTTGATCGAAAATAAAAATGTTTTTTTCTATAGCTAAGACACATAACAACCCCCCTTTTTTATTGTCGATGTCTCAGTTTACATTAGATTCTATTGTAGTAACAATTACTCCTGTTGTCATCTTGTCGTTGTAAAAAATGCTATTAATTATACATACAATATATTCTATTGTATTGTTACAATGCATGTATTTGTAAACCTATGAGAATTTTTTTCCGGGTTCCGAAAATCGGGGGGGGGCGAGGGGAATACATCGGGACGTCTTTACCATTTTTTTTAATCCTTCGTGTATAACGTTGGGGGGTATGAGTATCCGTTGTGGGGAGAAAAAAAAAAAAAAGCGTCGGGTGTTTTTTTCCCCCCCCCCCCCCCCAACGTAACCTAACTTTTTTTTTTCTTTTAGTTTGGTGTAGTTAGACAAAAAAAAATACAAATGTCCATAAGTCAAGATCGATCAAAATCTTCTTAATTGTAACAAGACGTATGCTCAGTATACAAATGGCAGCATAATTAATCATCAATTAAAAGAAAGATTTGAGCAATACAAAATAAAAAAAGTGCCACTAAATAATTATGGCCTGTGCCAACAAATAATGTGTGATCAGCATTAAAAATTTAGAAATGAGCAATAATAGATGAGAAATGATCTTTGGATAATCTAATTGTGGCCGGTAAATCTGTCAAATAAAGCAACAGCTATTAGTATATGTGCAAATAAATATGGCTTTATTTCCGCCAAATGATATAATTTGAGCACTAAACTACTCGCATGTGTCTTGGAATTTTTATTTGATTTACCCATAAATATCGTAAAATGAGCAATAAATAACTGAATAACCACAATAAAAAAAACTCAAATGTCCTAGGTAGTAGATACAGTTACCCATCTTTAAATTCAAAAATAATTAGATATCGTGAAAACTTTCCCATGAAATATTCAACAACACCATTTGAAAACTAAATGGGTTCCAGAGAGCAGAAAAGAAATCCAGGCAAAAAATTGGGAATGAGCCATAAAAAGTTGTGATGTGTTTTAGGACAAATTAAAAAATTTCATATGGAAGAGGTAAAATGAGCAATGAATATTCAATAATGCGCAAAAGACAATGATATTTTTGCAAATGGACTTATGAACGTACACATTCCAAATAAGAGTTGTTGAGCTTCTACAATTGATATTTTTATCAAATGATATGTTGAGTTTACCAATAACCATAAGACTGTCACTTGAATGGAAAAAATATTGTCGGTAAGGATGATCATTTAATGTGGTCACTACTTATAAATACGGTTGATAAATGTATCCATGCCAAGGAAAAGTACAACAATCAACCTGTGATAATTTTGAAATAGTCATCAAACCATTCTCAATGTTCAGGCGCACAAATCAAAACAGCAATTGTAAATAACAAATATGAGCAATTTTATAATATAAAGCAGCTCTTAGAAAAAGACTACTCATTTAAATGGCTTAAATTTTTCAGAGCAGATTGGTAACAACGACAGTAAATTCTCACCAAATTCGCGATGAAACATCAAGCAATTTTCTAATCAATCAAAGCAAAGGAGCATTTCTAAATTCAAAATTTGCAATGAACTTTTGCAAAAAACAAATAACTGACAAATGATTAGATCAAATCGTCCAGATAAAAATAAAAATAGAATTGAAAAAATCAAGCTTATTGTATATCGTAGTGTATGACAAGTCGGACAGTCTGTAAATGAGGACATATCAATTTTAATTAGTTTGTAGGTTATTTTTCCAACATTTAACGATTTCACAGTTGCGGTGCATTACAAACGTTGTAAGGAGTCTCTATGAACTTAAAAAAGTTATCATGACTGGTGTTCTGTTAAGGTGCAGGAACATAAATGTTAGGAAGATAAAGCCGCTCCAACGAAAAACGTAATCTTTGCGTCAACTTGATCCGGGGTATACAGGGTCATTAGAATAAGATTCAATGGTGATTCGTGGAAATTGGATGATAAATTGGAATAAGATGTTTTTCGAATACTCTTAAACGTGTGATAAACTGAAGCTATCTGACTTTGAAAAAGCAAACAATCTTGTTACTTTGGTTGAACCTTTTAACGGAATCCCCTACACTCTTTTTGGTAGCCGTTGGTAATCCCTTGAACTGTGTGGAATCGCGGTGTGGTGGATGAGTAGATCAACTACAAGGACGTTTGAATGACGATTTATGTTCGTCAACAATAAGAATTTACTGTCGTTGTTACCAATCTGCTCTGAAAAATTTAAGCCATTTAAATGAGTAGTCTTTTTCTAAGAGCTGCTTTATATTATAAAATTGCTCATATTTGTTATTTACAATTGCTGTTTTGATTTGTGCGCCTGAACATTGAGAATGGTTTGATGACTATTTCAAAATTATCACAGGTTGATTGTTGTACTTTTCCTTGGCATGGATACATTTATCAACCGTATTTATAAGTAGTGACCACATTAAATGATCATCCTTACCGACAATATTTTTTCCATTCAAGTGACAGTCTTATGGTTATTGGTAAACTCAACATATCATTTGATAAAAATATCAATTGTAGAAGCTCAACAACTCTTATTTGGAATGTGTACGTTCATAAGTCCATTTGCAAAAATATCATTGTCTTTTGCGCATTATTGAATATTCATTGCTCATTTTACCTCTTCCATATGAAATTTTTTAATTTGTCCTAAAACACATCACAACTTTTTATGGCTCATTCCCAATTTTTTGCCTGGATTTACTTTCTGCTCTCTGGAACCCATTCAGTTTTCAAATGGTGTTTTTGAATATTTCATGGGAAAGTTTTCACGATATCTAATTATTTTTGAATTTAAAGATGGGTAACTGTATCTACTACCTAGGACATTTGAGTTTTTTTTATTGTGGTTATTCAGTTATTTATTGCTCATTTTACTATATTTATGGGAAAATCAAATAAAAATTCCAAGACACATGCGAGTAGTTTAGTGCTCAAATTATATCATTTGGCGGAAATAAAGCCATATTTATTTGCACATATACTAATAGCTGTTGCTTTATTTGACAGATTTACCGGTCACAATTAGATTATCCAAAGATCATTTCGAATCTATTATTGCTCATTTCTAAATTTTTAATGCTGATCACACATTATTTGTTGGCACAGGCCTTAATAATTTAGTGGCACTTCTATCCTCTTTTGGTGCTTTGTCTGAATTACTAAGTGCAGGTAAATATTTTAGTCGTATACAAATATGTGAAAAACAATCCCTCTTCACTACTACATTCTCAAGTAAATTTCCAGAATGTAAAGATTTCCATGATTCAAAAAATAAATGTATCGATTTCAATTAATCGATTATATTGATGAATTGGCAGTACCGAAAATAACAATACTCAAACTACGAACATTGCCTCACTGTTCAAATTTCGTATTTTTAAAAAGGCTTTGCGGCAGATTCATTAAGATTTAGTCATAAGAAAACTGAATCCACTTGACCACATTTATTTTTAGAAATTATTATTTTACGCAATAACCAGCTGCTTCCCAACGCAATATATTTTCATTTTGCGTGCTGATTAAATAAATAAAACCAAAATTGGACACCAGCAGACTCTTCCGCTACATAACCAAACCACGACTCACCCGAATTTTCCACAAAGATCAAAGCTTCGCTTTTGCCTTCTACGACCAAAGCGGAAATAGATCAAAATGCTAAATACACATCGCCTCGTTTCCACTCTCCCTCCCAAGAATCTTCTCGTTTGTGTATTCATCGTACCCCACACCTACCATCTCTTCGCCGGCCGTCGAATGTGAGCCGCCTCATCCGGAAGATACAATCTCACGCGGCACGTTCTTTCGTTTTTGTTTGGCATTCCGGACCCGTGTCGGAATCTGTTTACCTACATGTCTTTTCCTTTTGTTTGTCTTTTGCGCACCCACCCATCGCAGTCGTTTCCGTGGCGTTATCTCGACGCCCGACGCTGCAAACTCGCGGGTAAAGATTAAGGAATCAAAAACTCCAAAAGAATCACAATTTCACCCCCGTAATTGGCTACACTTTCCGGCGACGACGGTACTGGACGATCCAAAAATAAACAATGCTTTCCAATGAGCCGGACACGTGTTGAATACCGATGTCAGATAGAACCACGCCGAGTGTCATTTAATCGCGCTGGAAATCTCGGTTTGGGTCACGGTCCGGCGATCCCAGAGCCAGATGGTCCAACCCAAGGGGCACGATTACGGTATTTGCTTTCTTTTCCGAGCCAAACAGGTTTTCTCCGGTCAAACCGTCCGTCGGATCATCGTCTTTACCAGGAAAACTTCCACTTACATTAAGATTAAAGCGATAAATATTTAACTGTAGACCTAGTTCCGGAAGAGGAGGTGCTTTAAGGTAGGTCTTCGGCCGATTGAATTATCGACAACAGGTGAAAGCTTTTATCGTGGGTGAAAACGATTTGCTTGTCTGGCTTTATGTTATTGATTTTCGATGAACTGTTCTGGTGCCGGGTGCAAGGCAGAATTGAGCCAATTCTTCGAAGGTTGTTAGACGAGCTTCTCGGTAGAGAGTAAGGCTGTTTTCACTGAATTAATGAATTATGATTTATTGGAATTGATGAATATTGAGGCAAGTCTTGAATAATGTCCATCTTCATGCTCGAAATAGATTTTAAAAGCTTGTATTTGACTTTCAAACCAGAGCTAAACAAATTGATTCACCTCGACTCTACGCAATAAATAATCCATCTGTTGACGGGTGGGTGGGGAAAATAAAAACCTTGCCCTCAATTCACGTTCATTTGGGAAGCAATTTTTCATCACGAACCGAATCTCCGTTGTCGTCTGTTTCTGGACTGACTGACTGACTGACAGAGCATAAGCAGGACATATAACGGCGGCCCAACTTCGGTCGTCAATGTCATCGTCGGACTGAAGGACTCGAAAAAAAAACCGGAATTCCTATCTGGTCCGCCCTAATTCCATCCAAAGTAGACCCCACCTTTCCGGATCACTTGAATTATCGTTAGCAGGTGCCCCGCTGTGAACGAATAGAAAGGACGTAAATAAAATACCATTTAGTTCGATTTGGGGTCAACATCGCAGCGTCGGGCGGTAGCGGCACGATGGAAATCCATTTATTTTTGCACGTGGGTGCATGCTTGAAACATGATCCCCCGTCCGTTGGGCTGCAGATTGTTGGGCTGGGCCGTTATCGGTCAATCAATTTGCTTGTATATTTATTGGTTTCGCGCTCCGGGTTTTGGAGAATAATGTTTTCATAATGCATTGATTGAAGCACCGGGGTGTATCGTTGATTGCTGCCGAATATCGAGAAAAGGGAATCAATTAATCCCCCTAATGGCTTCAAATGTCCTCTTAAAGAACAATTCCTTTAATGATAACATAGCTAACATGATAACTCTCAGATTTGGGCTGGAGTCAGGAGTAAACAACAGAACTCAAATTGTTTCACAGCGGAACTACGGCTTGAGTAATTGAATAGCTGGACTGTTTATTTTTCTGCAGTGCTCCTAAAGGATGTGCTCCTTGGATATGAAATATTTTGATAGCAGTTTGTCTTGAAATGTTGCTTCTTTCAGTTGTTGTGCAGGTTTGTCACGATTCACTTTGTTTCAAAGAAGTTATACTTGAGGGAGATTATTGTGGGACTTCCACTTCGCAAATCCGACATGTTCAGGTTCAAAAATCGCAAAGTCGTTGAAGTTGGCGAAATCGACCATGTGCTGTTCTTAATCATTTCAGTGCGCGGCAAACTATCGGTCGGTAGGATCATAGCAAGCGTCGTAGTGGATCTAAGTAACTAACTAATTTGCAGGCTTTGAGGACAATTAGGACAAACCCAGGGCTATCGAATTATAATATCGTCAATAAATGCAATGCCTGTCATTACACCGTCAGAGGGATTCGTCTCCGAGAAAGAGGGCCAATAAGCAACCAAACAAGACACTGAAGCAGAATCTAGTAGCCAGAAGACTCGCGCGAAAATTGTACTATGAGATTCTTACGAAGTAAAGCTATGTCCATTTAGAATCCGGAATAATAAAATCATCTGTATCTCGGTAACGCATTGACGTACAAATAAGTTTTATACATCAAAACAAAGGTAATTCACTGCAATTTAAGGAAAAAAATATTTCTCTTCGTTTCTAATGCAAACTTTCGCACTTTCTTCTTTATTCTTCCAATCAAACGCCACACACCTCCGGAGTCAACTTCCTTGGCACATTTGTTCCACATTTTGGTCATCTGAGTCGCGTCCTGAGCCGTTTCTCCACTTTTCTTAAGCTTCCGCTTCATTATTGCCCAAAATTTCTCGATGGGCCGGAATTGCGGGCAGTTGGGTGGATTTATGTTTTTATCGATAAAATCTACGTTATTATCGCAGTACCACTGGATGACTTCCCGGCTGTAGTGGCGACTCGCCACATCTGGCCAAAACTTCACGGGACCATTATGGGACCTTTAACCTCGTACGCGATTTTTGAGGCATTCTTCATTGTACAGCTTCGAATCCATCGTCTTATTCGTCGCGAACACTTTGGTCGTTGCTCCGCAGCTGCATATCCCTTGCCAAATCATCAGTTTTTTGGCAAATTTGTCCATAAAAGCAAACTTAAACTTCGCAGGAACATCTCCTCGTGCCGTCGCCATGTAGAATTTTTGGCCAGGGAGCTGTCCGAAATCCATTTTGACGTGGGTTTTATCGTCGATGAGCAGGCATCCTTGGTTCTTCGTCAAAACCTGCTGGTACAATTTCCGAGATCGAATTTTGGTGACGAAACTTTGCTTCAACGTTCTGTTTGGTTGCTTGCTGGCTCGATAAGAACGATATCCTGCTCGCAAACGAATTCTTCGAACGGTACTGCGAGCAGCAGCGTATTTTTGTGCGATTTCATTATCTGATAGTCCAGGGTTTGTTCTGACGGTTCTCAACACCTTCTGGTTCAGCTTGCGGTCATATGTTCCACTACGACGCTTACCTTGAGGCACTCGATCTACGCTCTTTTGCTCCCTGAAACGTTTGAGCACATCATACACGGTTGATTTGGCGAATTTCAACGATTTGCGATTTTTATTGCGGACCACGTTGGATTATCAACGTGGTTGTGCAGTATTTTTTCTCTCCTCTCGGCTTCCATCTGGAATAACTTTTGACTCACTGTACGAAACACCGTGAAATTTATGCCACAGAAAGTGGGCACCTAGGTTAACAAACCGCTGTAAAAGAATTCAACTTCCTTGGGCCTTTTTTTCCCCTTTTTGGTTTTTGGGGGGGGGGCCGGGGGGGTTTTTCTCTTTTTTTTTGTTTTCGGTTGGGTTGGGGGGGGCACTCTCCGGGGGGGGGAACAAAAAAAGTGGGTGCTGTTGTTGGTGGGGGGATTTTTGGGGGGGGTGCGTGCATTGGAAAAAAAGAAAAAAGGGGTGGGGGGGGGGGGCCGGGGCAGGGAGGAAAAAAGTCGCTGGACTGATTGTTTTTGTTTTTTTATTGAAAAAAAAAGTGAGGAAAGGTAATGGTTGGAGGTTGGGGGGGGGGGTGGGAGTTCTTGTTTTGTTTAAAACTAAAATTTTAATATTATAAAATAGGGAACGGAAAGACCAAAAAAAACATAAAATTATTTTAAGTTTAGTTGAGTTTGAATTGGTGTGGTTTGGGCTGGGTTGGGCAAGCAGGCAGAAAGTAACGACTGTTCCAGAAAGTATAAACACACCTTATTTTAATGGTCACTTTGAATATAATGAAATATTTTAACATATTTTGGCTGCGTCCTTTTGTTTGCACATTTCTGAATAACATAGCATCAAAAAAGTGCTCAGTTTTGTGTTATCTATCAAAATGCGCGGTCTTACTCCTGAACAACGAAAAAGTATCGTGCACAAATGGTACACTGTGAGCGGACTCTCCTTGGGAAAATTGGCCAAGGAAGAGGGTGTAAGCGTCGGAGCGGTACGATCTGCGATTCGAAAATATAGAGAACAGTGTACGTTTGAAGATGCGCCGAAGAGTGGTCGGAAATCCGGTCTTGTTAGTCCGAATATCGATAAAAAGATCAGGGATGCCTACAAGCGAAAACCAGCGACTTCCGTTCGGGATGTTGCGAAAAAAATAGGGACCTCGTCGAGTAACGTCATGCGTGCCAAAGAAAGACTTGGGCTAAAAACATACCGGAAGCAGAAAAAACCCAAAAAAAAAAACCAAAACATGCCGCGTCCGTGAAACCACGGGCCCGCAAACTCTACGATTCGTTATTGTGTGGAAATTCTGGGTTTATAATAATGGACGATGAAACTTATGTGAAACTAGATTACAAAACGCTTCCCGGACCACAATTCTATACTGTAAGCGAAGACAAAGACATCTCCGAAGTAGAGAAGGCCATTTTTACCGAAAAATTCGGTAAGAAGGTTATGGTTTGGCAGGCAATATGCGAGTGTGGTAAAACATCTAGTCCGTACATCACAACGGAGACGATGAACACTCAGAAATACGTTAAGAAATGTCTCCAGAAGCGATTATTGCCGATGATCAGGCAGCAAGAAGGTCAAATAGTGTTTTGGCCTGATTTGGCGTCATGTCATTACGCAAAGGACACTTTAGAATAGTACAAAAGTCAAAATGTATGTTTCGTGCCAAAAGACATGAATCCGCCGAACTGCCCGGAGGCACGGCCAATGGAGACTTTTTGGGCTTTAGCCAAAGCAAAGCTTCGAAAATTCATAAAACCAGCGGGCGACATCCAAAAATTTAAAAAAGATTGGTCAAAATGGTGGGAGGTAAAACTGTGCAGAAGCTAATAAGTCATGTTCGAGGAAAAGTTAGGATTCTTGGCTATGATTAAATATTTTGATTAAACGAGAGTAAAATATCATATAAAACACAAATACAAATATGATTTGCCAAATAAAATTATTAAAACTAGAAAAAACATGACTTTTTTGTTATTTTCAAAGTGTGCTTATACTTTCTGGAACAGTCTATACTACAGTGATATCGAGACAACGCACAGTGGGAAAAAAGTACATGAATCGTGAAAAATATCATTATTTCAGCTCCGAGTAACACGAAATTAGTGAAATATATCAGTTCTCATGAAAAATTTCTGGAAAATCAAATGAAAAGGGCTCCACATGCCGTAAAATTGAGTGGAAGTGATTGTATCCACTGCACGAGTTGGTGAACGAAGATATTGCTGCCTTAACCCTACATCCCCATAATTTTGAAGAATGTCCAAATAAGCCTAATCTTTATAAAAATGAATTTCTGTCTGTCTGTCTGAACCTTATAGACTCAAAAACTACTGAACCGATCTAGAGGGGTTTTTGGGGCCGGGAAAATTTCTTATGATAATAATAGACCGCACCCTTGTCTGGAAGGGGGGGGCTCTCATACAAATGAAACTCAAATTTCTTCACTTTCTTGTTCATTCGTAAAAATTGAAAGTTTCGACGTTTTTCGTAATTAATTTCATGCACTCGTAATTAAATATGCGCAAAAATTAACGTTGTTAACCGCCCGCTAGATATGCAACCTGCATAACAAAACTCTGTACACGGTGGTGAATGCACCTAAAATTATGTGTAAGCTTTTCACCCGCCCATGCTCGTTTTCGTTTGCTGCTTCTGACCAGCAAATGGCCGTTCTCTACATTGCACTAGTCTTCTTTTTTTTGACGTAGACTACGTCTTACGGCAAGGGTAGGGTGTCAATTGAAAATCTAAAAATCAGCGACCGTCACGAAATATCGTTACAAATTAAACGCTAATTACTTAATAATTGCTCAATAGATTTTCAAGATGTTTACATCAATCGATTGAAAATTTTCCCGCGTATCAATTCAACTATCAAACATTATCCGTTAACAATTTCAAGCTATTGAAAATAACCAAAATATGAGGTGATGTCTTATAATGCCGATTTTTCAGAGTAAATTTACTAAATGCACTCAATTTTACTATCACAGATTTCAAATGTAAGCTAGGGAGGTCTCATATGCAGCAGTGAACGATATAAAACGGGTACACCTTCTCTCTCATTCGTGTTGATGTACTGGAGCTGAGTGGACAGCGAGCCAGTATGGATTGGCAGCTGGCGCCGGGCGATAGCGTGTACCCTGGATTATATAACATTCATGGCTGCCTAGGAGACGTTCCTTACTTAAATATGAAGTCTGTGCGCGGAAGGTACTGTGTATTTGGTAAATTTACTATGAAAAATCGATATTATAAGACATCACTTCATATTTGCGTCAATTTTTTTAGTTGCATGTTAAAAATCAATAGTTTGAAATATTTAAATCGAAGCGTAGAAAATGTTCCGATCGATTGGTGCAAACATTTTGGAAATCAATCGTGGAATGACTTAGTTATTAACGTTCAAAACCTATATATTTTTCGTGACGCTCCAAATTTTCGCAATTCGAACGTGTACCCCAGTATTGAAAACACAGACGTAGTCCTACGTCAAAAACACGGGGAAATCCTACCGACACTCACACATTTCGATAGGGAATCGATTGTAGTCACTACGGCTTACACAATGCACGCGGAGATTTTATGATTTCACTGTTAGTTCAAGTTAAATTACGAATTTTTGTTTGATTTTTTTTTCGCGAAAACGACGCAGCAAAAACAAAACACGTCAGTTTCGAAGCGCGGCTTGCAGCGATCGCCCTTTTCCACTGAGTATCTCGTGTTCCAATAGTTAGCCTTGCCACTCAGGGATTACTTCAAAAGAAAAAGGAATGGAAGAAGTATGTGGTATTTATATAGAGGAAAAAAAGAGGAATACCAAACAATGAAAAAGGGGGTTGAGAGGGTGAGAGAAAATAAAGGGGGGGGGTGGGAGTTTGGAGGGGGTGTTTTTTTTTTTGTGGGGAGGGGGTTTATAAATTTTTGTTGGGGGGGTGGGGAAATTTGGGGTTTGGGATTTTTTTTACCTACTTTACGCTATGAACAGGGAGGGTGCCAAAAGTGGCCGCCTTCATCCAGAAGCACCATCCAAGAGAAGATGTGGTATTTTGGCAGGACCTGGCATCAGCCCACTACGCCAAAAGGTCGTTTGAAAAGATGGACCACCACAATGGTACCAAAGAACGTGGGCCCTGCGACCATTCCCCAGCTGTGACCAATCAAGAATTTCTGAACAAACCTCTAATGCGGGATCAATTTTATAATCTAACAGGAACATTGTGTTTGTGGAACATATTTAGTGCTACCTTTATTTTAATCACATTACAAGACGCCTGCTTTCGTGAAACAGTCACTTTGTGATACGGTTGAAGACACATTGTAAAACCATTCAACCTACATTTCATTGAAGCCACTTTGTTACCATATGCTGAATAATTATGCCCATCAATAACATGCAATCACAGAGTGCGTCACAAAAATTCATTTAATTTACAGGTGTCCTTTATGCGATAAAATCAAACAAGCGAACTGCAGTCATTAATCCTGAATAATCCAATTGCACTCTTGATCACGGCCAATTTCAAGTAGTCAGAAATCAGAAACAAAAAAATCAATCCCACCCACAATCAATCTCATCCACTTAACTGTGGCTGGGGATTGTTAATTGAATCAATTTTTTAACTGTTTTTCATCGCAACAAAACGTTGCGCATTCATGTCAATTCAATTACAGAACATGATTCAATTTGTCACCCACCGCTTGTGCTGGCCACGTCGCAGGAGTGTTGATTTTGTGTTTGTTCAACCTCTACCAAGTCGCCACAGCCCTTTTCCAGACAAAGCTTTCGAAAGGTCCTAACTCAGCTGCAAGTGCATTTTCCCTTTTTTTGCAATTTTGTTGATGCTTGATTTGAGCATTCAAAGTAAATGATGAAAAACTATCAAAGCAGTGAGGACTTTTTCAAAAGTTCCTCAAGATATCTGTGGAGAGAAGGAAAATGACCATGGAGCAGCAGTCACGAATTACGCATCCATTTTTCAGGCCACACATGTCAAGAGCATATCAACTGGAACAAAGCTCGAGAGTGTCGTGGAATCTTTACGACCAACCACACATCACACAATTGCCTATTTTGTCCTCTCACCACCACTTTTTACCGTTTATGACCTAAGTGAAACTTGATGTGAATAATAAATACTCAATTTGTCTTGGCTGTCGGATGAACGATTAATGGTCAGTAGAGTTGTCACGTCATCTTTAATAGTGGTCATTCGTTATTTCAAGCGCACGGTTTGCTAACTAATCAAGCGAACAAGAGCCCATCCTCTATCGAAACTAACATCATACAAAGGAAAATATTTGACACCCCCGAGGCTAGTTATCATCTGGATGAAGGTAGGGGACAACCGTTTTATGTTCGATGCGTGATAAGAATTCTCACTCAGATCAGCAGCTTGATATTCAGGCTTGAACTGGGAGGAGA
>JAHHFK020003523.1:0-217919 GCA_024533555.2 Aedes koreicus
TGGACCACTTCCGAAGGTCAAATCAAAGAAGTAGCATTTTCATTCGATTCTGCGGATAATTTTACATAAGTACAGTAAAAATGAGGTTATATTGGTGACATCATTTTTAGAATTCAAATGACATATGAGTTTGAGATATAATCCCAAAAATCAAGTAAAATGGACAACTTCTCGTGTTGTGCGGTGACTCTAACCATCTTCTCGGATCGATTTCTGGGGATTTTTCATATTCTAAATTTTAAACTAGCGGCTATAAAAGATCCAGCTCATACTGTTCATTGTATTGGAGAAAAGAAAATGATCAACGACAAAATTAAAACTACAATTCACGTTTTTATTTTTAAAATGGTGTTCTCTATATAAATAGTTTAATACTCACGTTTTTTTTGTAACGTCATTAAAGAACAAAATAACGGGTATTTGGTTCTGGTTTAAGCGTTATGAAAAAGAACTAACCATGTATAAAATCCCAAAAAGTTCTTTTGCTCAAAAACGAATATAAAAATGTTACTTACGAGTTCTGGCGAAAAATGCGGATTTTCTCTCAGGGGCCCCACGGAATGCCTATCACACGCGAACAATTCACGGTATTGCTACAAATTACACTGTTTCAAAAAAAAAAATCTATCCTCGTTAAAATGACCATCAAAGTGGGTATAAACAGTTTCAGTTATTCGCATCCAATAAAACACAACTTATTCATCAGTTTTGTGAACACCGACAGAATAAGTTGTGTTTGATTCCTGAATAGTGTGAATAACTGAAACTGTTTATACCCCACTTGGCAACGAGGATAGATTTTTTTTTTTTGAAACAGTGTAATTTGTATACCGTGAATTGTTCGCGTGTGATTAAGGCGCATTCCGTGGGGTTTTGGAGAAAAATCCGCATTTTTTCGCCAAGGAGCTCGGCGTAAGTAGCATTTTTTTTATATTCGTTTTGAGCAAAAGAACTTTTTGCTTCTCCCAATTACGTTTTATACATGGTTAGTTCTTTTTCATAACGCTTAAACCAGAACAAATACCCGTTGTTTTGTTCTTTTGTGGCGATACAAAATGGAAACGTGACAATTTGTTAAACTATTTATATAGAGAACACCATTTTGAAAATAAAGAGCGTGAATTGTAGTTTAATTTTGTCGTTGATCATTTTCTTTCTCCAACAACTGCACTGTGGGCAAAAACGAGCCAAACAATGGATCTTTTATGGCCGCTAGTTTAAGTCCCTTAGAATAAGCACTTCTAGTGTGAAAAATCCCGAGAAATCGATCGGAGATGGTTAAAGTCACCGCACAACACGGGAAGTTGTCCATTTTGGCCGATTTTCCCCAGGATTATATCTCAAACTCATAGGTATGTCATTTAGTTATATACATTGATGTCACCAATATAACCCTCATTTGCACTGTACTTATGTAAAATTATCCGCAGAATCGAATGAAAATGCTACTTCTTTGATTTGACCTTCGGAAGTGGTCCATTTTACCCGAATTCCCCTGGTACTGGTGGAAACTAATATAGCATACGGTTTTGAGTATTGGACCCATCACTATTATCCCCATTTGCATTATACTTATGTAAAATTATCCGCAAAATCGAATGAAGATGATACTGCTTTGATTTGACCTTTGGAAGAGGTCCATTTTACCCGAATTCCCCTCATACTTGCGGAACCTTATATAACATACGGTTTTGAGTATTGGACCCATCACTATTATCTCCATTCGCACTGTACTTATGTAAAATTGTCCGCAGAATCCAATAAAAAGGATTCCGCTTCGGTTTGACCTTTGGAAGTGGTCCATTTCACCCCAATTCCCCTCATACTTGAGAAAACTTATATAACATACGGTTTTGAGTATTGGACCCATCACTATTAACCTCATTTGCACTGTACTTATGTAAAATTGACCACAGAATCAAATGAAGATTATACTGCTTTGGTTAGATTTTTGGAAGTGGTCTGCTTTACCCGAATTCCTCTCGTACTCTCATACTCTCATACTAGCCTTGAAAAACTTAAAAAAACAAAAACTGAGTTGTAGTTCCCACGCTATCATCTCCCAACATTTAGAAGGTTCCACAGCTTGTAACACCTGTTCGTTTAACTCATAGCAGAAATTCAAACGGCAATGGCTGTTTTGGTGTTAGTAAAAGGCGGAAAATCGGGTTCTCGAGAATAGCGAAAATACATTATCGCCTGAAAAGTAACGCCGAAAAAGAACGAAAGTATCGGCTCTCTTTATAGAGTGAAAAGATATTATCATGATTGCTTTTCTCACGAGAATTACTTTGCTTGATCAAATATCTCTCGCTCTTTGTGCCGATCTGGTCTTTCTCAGCATGGACGAAAAGGAACATTTTTCTTCTCAGATCGGCGAAAATTTCAATCCCTGCTCAGTCGTGAGCACGCTCACGACTGAGTAAAAGCAACTCTCGTTCTGAGTTCGAGCTCTCGGCCGTGTGTTTTCTTAATTGTCAAATTCCTGGAGTGAAAAAATCAGTCACCATTTTCTTGTATTCGAAAGTTCAGAAAGCAAAATGCTGACGAATGAAAAATTTTCAGATGCGTATTTGAATTCCAAGAGGGGTTAGGAACGTGTATTTCAAATTATATTTGCAACAATTGATAAAAATGACGAAGAAGTACAGGAAATCGTTGAAACCTGGATGAAACAATTTATGCGCCGTTGGATTTGCTGCCGTAGCCGAACTAGATTCATGGAAAGGGAACAGGAGTGGCTCGATTGCGATTTCATGGTGAGTATATTATTCAACTGGTATTGGTAAGTGTGGAGTGTACACAGGACTTAACATGTCGAAATATCCTTCCCCTCGTAAACGGCAATTAATAAGTGCGAGCGAGATGTTGATGGTTCCACCGTATAACGGACGTTGAATGCGATAGCTGTAGTATCAGCAAAGCGGGTTTCAACTTCATCGCCGCTTTTGTGAGTCTGCATTTCCGATAGGTAAGTCACGTTCGTAGTGCAGCCCATTAGTCTTCTCGTGTTGGGTGGTTTTCGCGGTATTTAATTGAATGGCCCCTTTCCTGCCTCCCGAGGTCACATACGGAACTCTCACATTGGCGATCCTGCCAGATTAAATTAAGGAACTAAATTATTGATATTTTTATTCTGAAGGCGAGATCACCCAACATCAGATAAGAGCAACCAAACAAAATGGCGTGTCACGGCTCTCAACAAAATTACAGTGAGAGACATACAGAAATAGGCGCAAGGATAAAAAAAATGGCGTGTCAATAAAAAAAACTGAGTAAATGAGAGATGTTTCGTGTTGAGGAATGGTGCGTCGGGATAACCACCAGAGTGAAAATTAGAGGCGTGTTGGGATAACCGCCTGAGTGAGAATATGGCGTGTTAGGATAACCGCTTGAGTAAACGTGATAGGCGTGTTGGGATAACCGCCGGATTGAAAACTAAAATGGTGCGTCGGGGTAACCACCAGAGTTAAATTATAGGCGTGTTGGGATAACCGCCTGAGTGAGCAAATGGCGTGTTAGGATAACCGCCTGAGTAAACGTGTTCGTTGTGCTAGGATAACCGCCAGTGTAAAAAGAAAATATGGATGTTGGGGTAACTGCCTTAGAGAGCAAAACAGTGTGTCGTGACAAACGCTAGGAAAGATTTATGTATATATATATATATATATATAGGAAAGATTTATGTATATATATATATATATACATAAATCTTTCCTAGCGTTTGTCACGACACACTGTTTTGCTCTCTAAGGCAGTTACCCCAACATCCATATTTTCTTTTTACACTGGCGGTTATCCTAGCACAACGAACACGTTTACTCAGGCGGTTATCCTAACACTCCATTTGCTCACTCAGGCGGTTATCCCAACACGCCTATAATTTAACTCTGGTGGTTACCCCGACGCACCATTTTAGTTTTCAATCCGGCGGTTATCCCAACACGCCTATCACGTTTACTCAAGCGGTTATCCGAACACGCCATATTCTCACTCAGGCGGTTATCCCAACACGCCTCTAATTTTCACTCTGGTGGTTATCCCGACGCACCATTCCTCAACACGAAACATCTCTCATTTACTCAGTTTTTTTTATTGACACGCCATTTTTTTTTATCCTTGCGCCTATTTCTGTATGTCTCTCACTGTAATTTTGTTGAGAGCCGTGACACGCCATTTTGTTTGGTTGCTCTTATCTGATGTTGGGTGATCTCGCCTTCAGAATAAAAATATCAATAATTTAGTTCCTTAATTTAATCTGGCAGGATCGCCAATGTGAGAGTTCCGTATGTGACCTCGGGAGGCAGGAAAGGGGCCATTCAATTAAATACCGCGAAAACCACCCAACACGAGAAGACTAATGGGCTGCACTACGAACGTGACTTACCTATCGGAAATGCAGACTCACAAAAGCGGCGATGAAGTTGAAACCCGCTTTGCTGATACTACAGCTATCGCATTCAACGTCCGTTATACGGTGGAACCATCAACATCTCGCTCGCACTTATTAATTGCCGTTTACGAGGGGAAGGATATTTCGACATGTTAAGTCCTGTGTACACTCCACACTTACCAATACCAGTTGAATAATATACTCACCATGAAATCGCAATCGAGCCACTCCTGTTCCCTTTCCATGAATCTAGTTCGGCTACGGCAGCAAATCCAACGGCGCATAAATTGTTTCATCCAGGTTTCAACGATTTCCTGTACTTCTTCGTCATTTTTATCAATTGTTGCAAATATAATTTGAAATACACGTTCCTAACCCCTCTTGGAATTCAAATACGCATCTGAAAATTTTTCATTCGTCAGCATTTTGCTTTCTGAACTTTCGAATACAAGAAAATGGTGACTGATTTTTTCACTCCAGGAATTTGACAATTAAGAAAACACACGGCCGAGAGCTCGAACTCAGAACGAGAGTTGCTTTTACTCAGTCGTGAGCGTGCTCACGACTGAGCAGGGATTGAAATTTTCGCCGATCTGAGAAGAAAAATGTTCCTTTTCGTCCATGCTGAGAAAGACCAGATCGGCACAAAGAGCGAGAGATATTTGATCAAGCAAAGTAATTCTCGTGAGAAAAGCAATCATGATAATATCTTTTCACTCTATAAAGAGAGCCTATACTTTCGTTCTTTTTCGGCGTTACTTTTCAGGCGATAATGTATTTTCGCTATTCTCGAGAACCCGATTTTCCGCCTTTTACTAACACCAAAACAGCCATTGCCGTTTGAATTTCTGCTATGAGTTAAACGAACAGGTGTTACAAGCTGTGGAACCTTCTAAATGTTGGGAGATGATAGCGTGGGAACTACAACTCAGTTTTTGTTTTTTTAAGTTTTTCAAGGCTAGTATGAGAGTATGAGAGTACGAGAGGAATTCGGGTAAAGCAGACCACTTCCAAAAATCTAACCAAAGCAGTATAATCTTCATTTGATTCTGTGGTCAATTTTACATAAGTACAGTGCAAATGAGGTTAATAGTGATGGGTCCAATACTCAAAACCGTATGTTATATAAGTTTTCTCAAGTATGAGGGGAATTGGGGTGAAATGGACCACTTCCAAAGGTCAAACCGAAGCGGAATCCTTTTTATTGGATTCTGCGGACAATTTTACATAAGTACAGTGCGAATGGAGATAATAGTGATGGGTCCAATACTCAAAACCGTATGTTATATAAGGTTCCGCAAGTATGAGGGGAATTCGGGTAAAATGGACCTCTTCCAAAGGTCAAATCAAAGCAGTATCATCTTCATTCGATTTTGCGGATAATTTTACATAAGTATAATGCAAATGGGGATAATAGTGATGGGTCCAATACTCAAAACCGTATGCTATATTAGTTTCCACCAGTACCAGGGGAATTCGGGTAAAATGGACCACTTCCGAAGGTCAAATCAAAGAAGTAGCATTTTCATTCGATTCTGCGGATAATTTTACATAAGTACAGTGCAAATGAGGGTTATATTGGTGACATCAATGTATATAACTAAATGACATACCTATGAGTTTGAGATATAATCCTGGGGAAAATCGGCCAAAATGGACAACTTCCCGTGTTGTGCGGTGACTTTAACCATCTCCGATCGATTTCTCGGGATTTTTCACACTAGAAGTGCTTATTCTAAGGGACTTAAACTAGCGGCCATAAAAGATCCGTTGTTTGGCTCGTTTTTGCCCACAGTGCAGTTGTTGGAGAAAGAAAATGATCAACGACAAAATTAAACTACAATTCACGCTCTTTATTTTCAAAATGGTGTTCTCTATATAAATAGTTTAACAAATTGTCACGTTTCCATTTTGTATCGCCACAAAAGAACAAAACAACGGGTATTTGTTCTGGTTTAAGCGTTATGAAAAAGAACTAACCATGTATAAAACGTAATTGGGAGAAGCAAAAAGTTCTTTTGCTCAAAACGAATATAAAAAAAATGCTACTTACGCCGAGCTCCTTGGCGAAAAAATGCGGATTTTTCTCCAAAACCCCACGGAATGCGCCTTAATCACACGCGAACAATTCACGGTATACAAATTACACTGTTTCAAAAAAAAAAAATCTATCCTCGTTGCCAAGTGGGGTATAAACAGTTTCAGTTATTCACACTATTCAGGAATCAAACACAACTTATTCTGTCGGTGTTCACAAAACTGATGAATCCAGTATATTTCACCTATTCCATTCATGTCTGAATTTCACCTATCATCTCATTTTCTCTCTTTCTCTTCATAGTGAACTCTGATCGAGTTCTCAAGCGTTACCTTATACTACCACATTCAGTACTGGGATCATTTGCAATAATTGCGTTTAGTATGCCATAGATTTATCCTGGATAAGTATTATGTTTTATTACAACACCTGGTCTAAGACTAGTGCCGTTTATAATTAAGTGATTGACGATAGTTATTTTTGAGGAAAATCGAATAATAGTAATGCATAATCAAGCGAATCCTTATCGTTGTGAGCAGATGACTTAATTTTTATTTTATCAGTTTCGTATTGGTGATTGATTATTGTACTAACTTGTTCTCAATTGATCCGTTTAGTCATGCTTGATGTTAAATTCCGAAAATTACGGCAAGTTTTGGCTTGGGATTTAGATACTCTGAATTTAGCCTCAAATTGTAAGCAGCTCATTTTTACAATTGGTCCACTTTTGAATGAAGTTATTCAAGCTGTCTATCATTTCATCTGTTAAGTACGTGGAAAAAGAATAATATGTAATGAGGAGCAAGTCTGTGATCAAATTCGAGAAGTTTGGAAACCTGGGCAGTATATCTGAAAGCATGAACGGAAATATCCTGAGTAATATCAAACTTTGTGAAGCAAATTGGTCAATCATATTACCCTTTCCCTTCAATGTATTTGATGTAAAGTTTCCGGATGGCTTATCATTAGCCTCTACTATTCCATAATCAAAATTCTTAATGCTGTCATTAATCTCGACATCAGAAATAGGTTTTGCAATGTTTATGATATAGTTCAATGTATCTTTTATGGCCATTCCAACCAATCCTTCCAATATATCATGCATAGGGTCGAAATAAATATTCTCTGTGAAGTGAAAGTATTTTAAGGAATCCAATGCAGATATACGGAGAATTACACATTTAGAAGATGCGGTAATGTTATTTTCTACTGACTCGATATCAAGATCAACGCTTTCTCTAGTTCTTGGAGTATATGCTGCTCCGCAAAGCCTGTGAAAGCAGTCCCTAGTTATATAACAAGCTCGACAAAATACGTTACACTGGGCAGGCATGAGTTCGAAAAGCTCAATTATTGCCGTCGTATCCCCTAGAACATGCACTACTGTAGCTCGCAATATAAATTCGCCATCTTCGCTTCCTAAATTAATCATAATACCATTTTCTGACTGGAGTTTGAGTAAATCGTTCATAAGAGGTTGGCATATTTTTCTTAATCCTTATGTTTTTACTAAATGTGAAAGAACCAACAGCATCATATACACCCTTTCTAGGCCAGAAATAATTTTATCGTCGAGATTATGAATTTTGAATGAAATTACAGTAAGCTTCTGTTTTCCTCTACGGGAACGAGTGGGTTCCAATACTCTACATCATCGATGTGTAAGGACAGGCGAACAGTAGACGTGTGTTTTCGAAAGTACTCAACTGATTCGATTAGTTTTCCAACCTTGAAAACTACTTACGCCACTACTGGATTTCTTTTCTTCTGCTATCATTTCCCTTGCTTGTCGGTTACGCATTATCTATATGAGGAACTCTTTTATCGAAATATAATGCATGGTGTCCTTGGTAATGAAGGTTTTTCTAGCGCAGCGAGATTTCATTTTGTCCGAGCGAATGTAACGGGTTTTCAATGGTTGAGGTCGAACACTACGATTGCTTCTCGATTTCCCCAGAACGATTTCTAATGGTTCGGCGACATTTGCCATTGCTTTGCCACACAGGTACTCAAAGTTCTGTTCAGGAGTTTTGACCACTGAAAACAGTCCATGGATGCTTAGGTGATCCAGCACATCTAGCACACGCTTGTCATCGGTTGGAATTCCAGTGTCAGCAACGAATTTTTTTAAGTGTTCCACACAATATTGTTGATAATCATTCAGTAGCTCTGAACTGAACTGAATAAAATCTTGTATTTTTCGTTCCGGGAGGGACACATCGCATAGGAATCTTGTAACAGCTGCTGAAACACTATCTTCCAGCTTCTGCAACATAGCTGATGAATTAAGCGTTGCTGGTTCTTATTCTTCACTGTCGTTAACATCCATGTTCTGGAGATCAAAGTCAGGAGTGCTGGCACAAGAAGAAATTTGTTGTGGATGAAGGTTTTCGATGTGGAACTTCAACTCCTTGAACGTGTAACGCAAGGAACCACAACTACGACACTTGAACGGAAGAGAGTTCCTCGAACTGGTTTTTAATTTGTGAAACCCCTTTACATGAAATTTCAGCTCATGGACATACCCTTCAATGAACTCCACACAATTCGAAACGGGACATCGCAAGGCTTAAAATTGTAATAATTATTATTCTATTTTCTATATTCTAATAATTATAATTTATATATTGTTCTAATTGTTGTGTATTGCAAACCCTATCAATGTGCCCCAACTATTGACCCGGCTTCTCTCGCGCTTCCGCTTTTCCCTTTTACCAGTCCATGTAAAACAAACAGAGAATAAACACGTATTATTATGCTAGTCCGAGTGTTTCTTCCTCCACCATATCACTTCAGGTTATTGGACCCGTTACGCGAAGTGCTAATAGTTTTTGGAAAGTGTTGTTATGAGTGGTTCCTACTCCCGCTAATCGATGGAACGAATTTCAACGCCTGGAAGTTCCGCGTGAAGATTCTGCTCGAAGAACACGATCTGCTGCAGTGTATCGAGACAGAAGCGGAGGCGGTGGATGCGCTGAAGGATGAAGCTGGAGATACGGCGGAGGTAAAGTGAGAAAAAGCGGCGAAAGGGGCAAAACGTTTGAAGCAGGATCGGTGGTGTAAGTCGCTCTTGGTGTCCCGTACACACGACTCGCAGTAGGAGTACGTGCAGGAGAAGGACACGCCAAAGCAGATTTTAGACGCTCTCATCCGTGTGTTCGAGCGAAAGAGCATTGCCAGGCGCATGCATTTGAAGCTGCAAATGCTTTCTTTGCGCTTCGAGTCCGGCTCATTGCTGGAGCACTTTCTCCATTTCGACCGCTTGGTAAGGCAGTACCGCAACACCGGAGCAGTGATTGAGGAGCCGGGTGTAATCTGTCATCTGCTCCTGACGCTCGGACCAAATTTTTCGACCGTCGTGACGGCAATAGAGACGATGCCGAGGATAAGCTGACGCGCGAATTCGTCCGATGCCGTCTTCTCGACGAGGAGATAAAAAAGAAGGGGTCAGGTGTCGAGTTCTTCACCCTGAAACCTGACGTCACAGCTTGTGCCGGAGCGCTGCAGAAAAACAAAAAGAAGAAGCTGAAGTGCTTCGGATGCCAGCAAAAGGCGCAAAATGTCGGATTGCCCGAAGGCCACGCAGAAAGGGAAGCACCCAGAGAGGCATAAATCGAAGGCGAATTTGGCCGACAGAAGCGCAGTATCGTTTGCGAGCGGATGGAAAAGTCAACCGAACCGCATCGCGTGTAGTGGTTCGTCGACTCGCGCTGCTCGGATCATCTCGTTAAGGACCGGGAGCTCTTCAAGGATCTCAAACCGCTAGCAAAGCCGGTGCAAATCGCAGTGGCAAAGGATGGCGAATCAATCGTGGCACGCCACTCGGGTACGGTAAGCCTGTTTTCCTGCGTCAACGGTCAGTACATTCCATGTATAGTTTAGGATGTACTGTTAGTGCTGTTACTACGCTTCAACCTTTTCTGCGTGCTGAAGGTGGAAAGCAATGGAATGCGGATTGTCTTCGATAATGGTGAAGTGAAGATCTGAAGTGATTCCGAAGCCGTTGCAACCGGTACGCGTCACGGAAAACTGTACGAACTAAATCTCTCCACGAGTGAAGATCGCGAAAGTGAGGCGATGCTTGCGTTGCGTGCGAGAGACTTACAGTTGTGGCACCGCAGGTTCGGACATTTAAACACGAAACAGCTCGATCTGCTGCTAAGTAAGCAATTAGTGGACGGTTATATGCCAGTAAAGCGAGTTTCGAGCGGTGATCAGATCGTGTGCGAGCAGTGTGTTATCGGAAAACAAACGCGTAAGCCCTTCCCTGTGCGTGAAAGCAAGGTCGTCGCAAGTGTTGGAAGGGATCCACTCAGACGTATGTGGACCGGTAACGCCGATCGGACTGAATGGTGAAAGATATTTTGCTCCGCTTGTGGACGATTGGAGCCATTTCGCGATGGTTTTCCCAATGAAGAAAAAGACTGAAGTGATTAAGTGTATTGAATAATTCGAGGCATTGGTCACGGCAAAGTTCGGGCTTCGTATTACCCGGATTAAGTGTGACAATGGTGGTGATTATCAAAACAAGGCCTTTACAGCGTTCTGTCGATGTAAGGGGATCCAGATTGAATGGACCGTCCCCTACACCCCCGAGCAGAATGGGACGAGCGAACGGATGAACCGGACGGTATTCGAGCGAGCACGGGCCATGCTAGAGAATGCGAAGATAGTCAAGGAGTTCTGGGTGCAAGAAGTCAAAACTGCAGTGTACATTACGAACAGATGTCCAACGAGTGCAAATGAGTCAAATGCAACGCCGTTTGACGTTTGGGAGAAGCGGCGTCCGAACGTTAAGAAGCTGCGGACATTCGGTTGCACTGCGTACCTCCACATCCCGAAGGAGTGGTGCTGGAAGCTAGACGAGTGTGGAACCCACAGACAAAGCAGACGTTGCGCACGACGTGGACTTCGTGGAGATGCCAGAAGAGCTGCAGCCGTCCGAGAAAGTGAAGATGATGAAGAACAAGAAGACCAATAAGAACACAACTAGTAGAACAGCAAGAAGAAAAACAAGTGAGAGAGGCTGACGAGTCTGAAAGTGAGCAAGAAGAGGACGAAGAGCAGTTCGCAAGTTTTTGTGAAGAGAAAGAACATCCTGAGGAGCTTGTGGATGGTGTTTCTGAAGGTCATCCAGTTCGTACGAAGACCATGCCAACGTGACACAAGGCCTACGAAGTTGACTACGCTACTTTCGCTCTGAATGCCATGTCGTACGTCAAAAACTTGCCAGATTCTTTGAAGGAGATGAAGAAGCGGGACGACTGGTCTGTGGCCGCGGGCGATGCAGGAGGAGATGGACGTGTTGATGAGAAACGGTACATGGACCTTAGCATAGCTGCCGGAAGGGAGGACCGCGGTATCTTGTAAATGGATCTTCAAGATAAAGCAGTCGAAAGATGATCAGCCGCCACGTTACAAGGCTCATGTAGTGGTGAGGGGCCTCAGCCAGAAGCCGGGATTCAATTATTCAGAAAAGTATTCCTCTGTGGCACGCATGGCCACGCTGTGAGCAGTATTGGCACTGGTGTACCAAGAAGAAATGGCCTTCCACCAAATGGACGTAAAAACGGCGTTCCTGAATGGCAACCTGTCCGAAGAAATATACATGGTCCAACCCGAGGGCTTCAACCAGCAGAAGGCACTTGTTTGCCGTTTGAATAAGTCGGTGTTTGGTTTAAAACAGGTGTCAAGGTCGTGGAACGTCCAGTTCCATAAGTTCATCGAGCGACTAGGGTTCAAGAGAAGCCCAAACGACTTGTGTCTAAAATATCGAGGCACTGGAAAGCAGCGGGTAATTATCGTCCTGTTCGTAGACGATATCCTCATCATGAGTCCGTTGGAGAAGCTGGTGTGCACCATCAAGCAGTTCCTAACTCGGGAGTTCGAGATGAGCCATCAAGGCATTGTGAAGCATTTCCTGGGAATGCGGATCCATCGTGACACGAAGCAGAAGGTGATGAGGATCAGTCAGCGTCGATACTTGGAAAGCCTGTTGACGCGTTTCCAGATGCAGGATTGCCGCCCAGTGTCGACACCGACGGAGAACAAGTTAAACTTCCGAAAGGAGAGGAGTCAAAGAGAATTACGAAACCGTATCGAGAATTAGTCGGATACATCATGTACGTGTTCTTGACGTCCCAACCAGACTTGGCTGCTGCTGCGAGCTACTTTGACCAATTTCAGGTATGCCCAAATGAAGAGCATTGGGGTCACCTTCGACGCGTTCTCCGGTACATCAAAGGTTCCCTGCAGCTTGGACTGACGTATCGAGGCAACGGTGACAGTCGGCTTTTGGAGGTCTACATCGATGCTGATTGAGCGAGTGACCGATCGTCGTTCTGTGTCGAGCGGTGATCTAAGTCTACGAAGCCGTCGTCAGCTGGTTTTCGAAGAAGCAGGCTACGGTATCCTTGTCCTCAACCGAGGTGGAGCTGGTTGCTCTGTGCGTGGCAGCCTGCCACAATCAGTGGCTAGTTCGTTTATTGCGAGACATCGGACGCTGTCCGGATGGTCGCATCCAGTTCCACGAGGATAACCAGTCGACAATCAAGATTGCTACCAACCCGAAGGATTCGGCTCGCCTGAAGCACATGGACGTGAAGTATTTCTACAGCTGGTCAAGAAGAATCTCATCAAAATCTACTACGTGCTGACAACGATGCAGCAGGCGGAAATTTGGACTAAAGGTCTTCCTGCGCCAGCGTTCAGAAAGCTACGGGACAGCCTAAAAATGGCAGATTGCTGCGTTTGACCGGGCGTGTTGTGTATTGCAAACCCTATAAATGTGCCCCCAACTATTTATCCACCAATGTGCTAACGCTATCTGTCATTATTTGCGTTCACGGCTTCCCCGCGTTTCCGCCTTTCCCTTTTACCATTCCATGTAAAACAAACAGAGAATAAACACGTATTATTATATTCGTTCTGCTAGTCCGAGTGTTTCTTCCTCCACCATATCCCCTCAAAAATTACATGTTCAGTGTCTTGACTGTTGTTATTGAACAGATTCTATCAGACATATATTGGTTTTTAAGAAATGTCGTCTAAACGTAATCAAACGCTCAAAAATTAATTTACTTCCTACCCTGGAGCATTCGGAAGCTCTCGGCGTCTATTTTTTTCTTTAAAATTTTCATTTTGATCCAGATTTTTGATTACGTTTTCGCTCGGCTGCATCAAAACAAAATTGAACAGGAAAATTACGATGTGATATTTTTCACCCATTAATGGGTAAAAATATACCCATTATTATTTCCCTAAAGTATTTATAAAATGGGTGCAAAGTACGCTTCATTTGTAATATCATTTTACCCATATTTTTGACAGCCATACACTTCCATAAAATGGGTGCTTTTTTACCCATTAATGGGTACTGGCCAGCTATAGTGTATAGCTACTCTTATCAGGGTAGTTCCACTTTTAACATAACTGAGTCGTTTTCTACAGTCGTGTTGGGAAAATACGAACAAGCGTGACCTAGTAATGTTTGCTCTAATTTTGACACGTGAGCTAGTTAATCAAAAATGAGTAATGCCTGGGACAGACATACAACTTTTTTAGAGTATACACTGATAGGCAAAATAAAGTGCCCACCTCATCGTTTTTTCAATTTCTCTCATTTACTTGGTTCAAATTAAAGTAAACACACTGTATTTTTTTTTATAATCTTATTTTATTATATTCTTTTTAAGTTACACTTATGGAATACTGAAAAGAAAGGAGTTTTACTTAAAAAAAAAAAAAAAACAATTTGTGTTGAAAAAAAAAACAGTGACAAAATAAAGTGCCCACTTCATTTAGGCTACAGAAAACATATATTAAAGTAAAATAAAAGCATTTCAATAATTGATGTGTGCTCCTTTAGCCTTCAGGACCTCCTGCAGGCGCTTCGGCATGCTCTCGACCAGGTTCTTTAGGTGCTGTGGATCTAGCTCTTCCCAGGCGCGCTCCAGGGCTTCAAAATAGTTATTTTTATTGGTAACACCAGTTTTGTCAACCCTGGCATCGAGAATCGCCCACAAATTCTCGATGGGATTGAGGTTCGGGCTTTGTGGAGGCCATTCCAGCGGTTTGACCCGACAAGACCGGAAGAAAGACTTAGTCTTCTTGGCAGTATGCTTCAGATCGTTGTCCAGCTGGAATACGAACTTCTCTTCAAGGCCCGTCTGGATCAGCGAAACCTCTAGATTTTCTCGCAGGATGTTGATGTAAGAATCTGCCGTCATTATCCCGTCGATTTTCACAATGCTTCCCACTCCACCCCACGAAAAACACCCCCAGACCATCACATTTCCTCCTCCATGCTTCATCGTGCCTTGGATGTGGCGCTCCTGAAGCTCCTCTCCCGATCTGCACCAAACACGAACCCGCCGCTTTCGGTTAAACAGCTCGAATTTTGATTCGTCCGTCCAGAGAACCGTTTTCCAGAACTCTAGGGGCTTATCAGCATGCTCCTTAGCAAACTTAAGCCGTTTGGCTTTGTTTGCCTTGCTGATAAATGGGCGCTTCCGGGCAAGTTTGCTATTCAACCCCTGTGCTACGAGACGGCGACGAACAGTTCGACCGGAAACTGATAACTGAAGGGTTTCCTGGATCTCGCGGACAGTTACCTTCGGGTTCTTCTTGACTTCGCGCATGATCTTGGTGTCCGTTCTCGCATCCGTTTTCCGCTTCCTGCCTCTGCCAGGGCGATCCACCACTGATCCAAACGTTTTAAGCTTCAGAAGAATTTTGCCAACCGCTGCCTTACTGATACTGTACTTCTTAGCGACAGCCCGGTGCGATTCGCACATCACGAACGACCAATTTTCGGATACACAAGGGAATTGCTTTCGAAAGCACTGCGTTCTCCATTTTTTTCAATTGAATCAAATGCGATCACGTTTACAAATGCACCAGGTTGAGCCGTTTGCTTCAAAACATGTCAAAATATCAAAACATAAACAATCGAGGGGTCTTTCAATGGAAACTTATCGAAAACATATCGATTTTTGAAGTGGGCACTTTATTTTGTCACTGTTTTTTTTTTTCAACACAAATTAATTTTTTTTTCTTTAAGTAAAACTCCTTTTTTTGCAGTATTCCATAAGTGAAACTTAAAAAGAATATAAAAAATAAAATAAGAAAAAAAACTACATTGTGTTTACTTTAATTTGAACCAAGTAAATGAGAGAAATTGAAAAAACGAAGAGGTGGGCACTTTATTTTGCCTATCAGTGTACTTTTCTATGGGACCTAAATTTTTTGAAGCCTGTAACTATTGAAAAACAATAAAATACTAAAATTTGTCAGAAGCAGATAATTTCCCATCAACATGAGAGGCTCTAGGAGTTGACAGTAATTTCTCATGCTGATGGGAAATTATCTGCTTCTGACAAATTTCATCATAAAAAAAAATACAAATCCATAACAATCATAACAAAAAATACAAAAAAAATCCAAGTCAATAAAATACTGTTAAACGACCATTTCACCCCATATGCGCCTTGTATTGAATACCCATTATGCCCTCTCTTCCACAACCTGATGTTTCTTTTCTGTGGTTTGTTTCATATCAACTTATTAGAGCATCAATAACGGTGGGGTGTAGAAGCCCGTTTAGCAGCGCTCACCATCATACCGGTCGCTGCTAAACGCGCTACCAAACTAACAGCGAGGCTTTCGGGAAGAGTCGGGTGCTCAAATTTAGCAGCCCGATAGCAGCGCGTGAAGCGGTTGGTATTTGGTAAAGTCACACAGAGAGGAATTCAATAGTCAATTTTACCATTATTGGGAGTTATGATGACTATTGCAGTATAGTCATTTTGATCCGACTATGATCGTGGTCAAAACGACCATTAAAAATAGTTGATCCAACATTTGCCATAATGTCGGAATATTCCTTGTTACCATGATCATAATCAAAAATGCCATGAACGTGATGAATCCGACCATTTTCATGATTATTGTAATCATTATATGCGATAGTCATCTTCACCATGATTTAATTGTCGGTACAACGATGACATTTTTCTCAGAGCAGTTACCGTCCACCGGTTTGCTGTGTTTTTTTTTATCGTGCGTTTTATTTCGCGCGACGTGAAAAATAAAAATGGCTGTAAATATCTTGATGTCAGAGCGCTATCGGTGAAAAATAATAATTTGACGGCTTGAAACTTGGTGCCGTAGGTGGACATTTATCCCTGAGTGATGGAATTTTTTCAATTTTGACCCAAGAAAAGCGGAGTTTTTCCAAGTTTGAGGGGGGGGGGGGGGGGGGTGAGAGAGAGATAGAGAGAGAGAGAGAAAGAAAGAGAAATAAAGTGGAGAGGAGATGGGTGTGTGGTTTTACTGCTCTTCTCCCTTTATGTTCCACAGATGCTCAATAAAATCTGCTTGCAATTGGTAATGAGCAGCTGTCTTGTGTACTTTCTCGTACCGTTCAAGAAAAGCCGTGAAGTCGGTACATTTTCGACCCATTTGCACTGCTACTTAGTCTTTTTCAACGTCGGCCGGACCATCTCTCTCATCTTCTACAATCATGTTGTGCAGAATAATGCACGAACGCATGATAGTGGCCAGATCATCTTTTTGCCATTGTCTAGCTGGATTTTTTAGAATGGTGAAACGTGCCATTCCAAAAGCACGTTCGACATCTTTCCGGGCTTCTCCTTGTTGATTTTCAAAATGCTGCGGAGAACGTAAAAACAGTCTAATTATATTTATTTAACTGATTTTGGGATTTTTTTAGAATTATTGATATTTAGAAAATCAGCTCTATTCCCGTTTTCGAACGAATCGCAGAATAACATTATCGTTTCCGTACGAATTCTATCTTCTTGTTGAGACTCAAATCGTATTAAAGAATATCCGAAAAAATCAAATCAGTTTTCTCCGAAACATCATTTCAGATCGCAAAATGTTCGCGTGGGTTTGTGGAAAATAGCAACAGGAATAAACTGACGAGATCTTTTTGCCTTCTAAAATGATGCGTCGGAGAAAACTGCTTTTGAATTTTTCGGAAATGTAACAATGCGATTTGAGCCTTAAGGTTTTACACGAAAATGAGAATGCAAAAATTTGATTTGTACGAACGTATCCGACTGGTACGTAAACGGAAATAGAGGTAAAATACACCGGGGCAAGTCGAAATGGTGGGGCATGTTGAAATGGGTATGCTATCTGTAAGCAGAACTGAGTTATAAATTAATGTGTTCAAGTGTGTATTTAACGATGGTGTACAGTGCTTACCTACAAATTTCAATTTTCCCCACCGTTTCATCTTGCCTCTGTGTACTCTAAATATTTATTTATTTTATTTATATATTTACTTTACTATTTATTTAATCGTTTCGACAAGTGTTGCAAGGGGAGGATGAAACCCGTCCGCTAGGTAATACCCCATAGTGTAGGTTCGCCCATTAATTTCAAACTCTACTACAGGAGTTTTGCCACTGTAGAGGTCTGTAAATTACGGTGAACGCTCCAAAACATTGATGTCGTTTGAGGACCCTGGCATGCCAAAGAAGGCGTGCCATATCCATAGGTCATACGACGCCACTGCTTCCAATACAATGGTGGGCTTTTTGTCCTTCCTCTTGTACTGGCCAGCCCAAGCAGTGGTGCAGTTTTTCCATTGCCAGTGGCAGCAGTCAAACTAACCCAACATCCCAGGGAATCCTCGTCTCTTGCCTTCATCCAACAGCCGTTTTACGTCGTGGTGGTTTGGGGATCGCAAGTAGTTTGCTGCAAATACCTTAACAATGGTGTGGCAGAACTCCAACATGCAGATTCACGCCGTTGACTCTGAAATTCGACCGTATTCGTCGATCGCGTCTGCGGAGGACCCGTGGCTAACTGACGAATCGCCGTAGTGCACTTTTGGAATTTCGTTAGCCCTAGCTTACCGGTAGCATCAGCGGTACATTTAATCTTATTATGAATTATATATATATGCAGCGATTCCACGGGAAAAGAATAGAGTGAAAAAAAAAAGTTGTCCGATTTTGCTCAAAATCGCTTGGTATGTTCTTCATCGAAAATAATAAGACTCGTATTTTTTTATTTTTTTATTAGGATGACCATGTTCAATATAGGGTTACCAGAAAAATCGTCATTTTTCAAAAAAAATTATTTTTAAAACATTATCACTTCTGAACCACTGGGTCGATATGCAATGTTTTTCTATGAATAGAAAGCTCATTACTTTTTATTTTTACTAAAAATATTGATTAAAATAATTAATGTACTAAAATTTGCTAAAATGGTCAAAGTATTTGTTTTTTTATGATTTTCGAAATGTTGGACCACAACGACTATTTATTTTTAGATATTTTTTATCAAAATTCAAACATTTTTACATAACATACCAAAAAATCTTAAATGTTCATCGAGCCGTTTTTGAGTTATATTTTTTTGAAAATATCAAGTTTTTTTTCCATACACACATGGAATGAGCATCATTTTCCATCAATTCAAAATAACTGCGGGAATTTTTTCATTGTAGTTATTTTATTTAAAATCAAAAGTAGCTGAACATATATTCAACGCAACTAAATGTAGCGGAAAGCATAGCAATCCACAAACAAAATCCCAAAAACTTGCTTAGCAAGGGTCAAGGAAACGGATATTCGTGGCTGTTTAAATTTATACCTTCATCACAAAAACAACTAACTAAACAACACAACACCAATTTGACTACCTTCAAACGAAGTAATAATGAATAACCTTGTTGGTATCAAACAACATTTTAGGTAACAAACAAACACATAAACACACTCAAGTACCTCCCCTACCTCACACACTGCGGTACCAACAAACCTACTATAAATACTAGACCTACTGTGATGTTCCCTTCAAGTCGAGCACTCGAAGTCTGTAAGTAAGCTTCCAGTAGAATTAAAAGGAATTTGCTCGCGTGTACTAGCAAAAATTTGAGAAAAGGGTTTCAATGTTTTATTTTTTATTTTTAAAAAGTGATCAAATGAAGTGTTAATTTTAAACGTTTAATACAATGAAGCACGAATGCTCAAATTGCCATGTTTGGAGTAATAGTTACAAGAAAGTCACTGCTAAACTATATGGTTATGCAGCGGAAAGGAGAATAAAATTGGATAAAAGCTGTTCCTAAATTTGTAATGCCTGCTATTGCAGACTTTTTCGCTTTATCTAGAAAGAAAACGAGCCAGCAACTCCAAGTGCAGTTAATCTAGAATGTGGAAATCAAGAACTCACCATTTCTGAACCATCGAAACTTGATGATCTCGCCGTTGCCGGACCATCAGCCACCACTAATTTCGCCGTGGCCGGACCATCTAGAGTGAACAATTTCGGCGCACCAGCAAACATCAATAATGGTGGTTTCGAAATAATCTATCCCAATGCCGCTAGATCATCGGAAATTGACGCTGTTCCTAGTGTTGGTAAGTAGAATAATCTCTTCTTTTTGTTTATTCAGACGTCATGATTTGCTACGTTATACAAGTTGTACTCGATTATTCACAAAATTTTAAAAAATATCAGTTCCGTATAATCTTACCTAATCCGACCTGGTAGCTCAATTTGTAGAGCAGTTGCCTATCATACTTCAAATAATCGAATACAATCTGTATTACATTATAAAAATAAAAATGTTCCTAACTAATTGTGATATTTTTCCATCTTGTTTTCAGAATCTTTGTTTTCTTTGGAATCAACGAGTGCTGAATCAATTGGTAGCGCTGCTGCCCAGAAACCCGGAGACGGACAGGAAATTCTTCAACAGATGAAGGCAAAATTTGATGAAACATCTGACAGTAACGATCGATATAGGATTCTAACTTCTCTCCCCAAATCCTGGACTGCATACAAAATTATGCAAGAATTCGGTGTTTCGCAACGAACTGCTCAATGTGCAAAGGAATTACAGATTGAAAAAGGTTTTATGAGCACACCGGAGACCAGAGTAAATATGTTATCTTTGAGCGATGATACTCTAACGGTAGTTAGGGACTTTTATAATAGTGACGAGATAAGCAGAGCATGTCCTGGGAAAAGGGATTTCGTTATTGAAAATATGGCAGAAGAAAAAGTGCATGTTCAGCGCAGGTTACTTTTATGTAGCCTTCGTGAAATTTATTTGATTTTCAAAGAGCAATATCCTACTTTTAAAATTGGATTTTCAATGTTTTCCAGCAGCCGCCCAAAAAATTGTATTCTGGCTGGTTCAAGTGGAACGCATACTGTCTGCGTATGCATTTATCATCAGAATGTTAAATTAATGTTTAAAACCCTTAAGGATAAGAAACTTATTCCTAACCATTTAAAAACGTATCATGACTTGTTTTTTAAAATACTATGTGAAAATCCTACAGAGAAATGTTGGTTGAAAGCCTGTGATCATTGCCTGGGTTCGCAGACACTGGAGAATAACCTGATGAATTTTCTTGAAAATATCGATTCCTTAGAATTTAAGCAATGGAAGCAAACAGATCGTTGTCATCTAAATTCAATGCGAATGGATGCGAAGAGTTTGTGGAAACATTTTTAGAAAAATTTAGCGAATTATCTCTGCATAATTTTATTGCAGAGCAACAAGGTAACTACTTAAAACAACTAAAAATTAATTTGGAACCAACTGACTGCATTATAATTGCTGACTTCTCTGAAAATTTCTCTTTTGTTATTCAGGACGCTATACAAGGTTTTCATTGGGCAAACGCTCAATGCACAATCCATCCTTTTGCCATATATTATAAGGATGAAGCACAAAATTTAAAGTTTACAAGCTTTATAGCAATCGCAGAATTTAGTAAACATAACCATGTTGCCGTTCGGCTGTTTATAACCAATTGTGTGAATTTCATTAAAAAAAAGGTACCTCACCTGAAAAATATCCATTTTTTTCTGATGGATCAGGCAGTCAATACAAAAATAAGATGACTGCTTTCAATTTGTGCCACATGTACAAGGACTTCGGTCTTAATGCAGAGTGGAACTTTTTTGCCACTTGCCATGGAAAAGGGCCTTGTGACGCTTTAGGAGGTGTTCTAAAGCGAAACGCTTCAAAAGCAAGTTTACAAGGCCATCATATTACAACTGCATACGAACTTTACTCTTGGGCTGTTTCTAAAGTAGATTCCAAAATATATTACGAGTTTTTCTCGGAAAAAGATTACAATGCAATGGAAAAGAAAATAAAGAACCATTATACTCGTGTAAAACAAATCTCTGGGACACAATCGTTTCATTACTTTAAGCCACAAAGTGAAAATTACATTATCGTGAAACGGTTTTCGTTTTCAGATGAGGAAAAGTGCGTTAAATTGTAAGAATTTTGCTATGTAATATTTTTTTTTGATGAATTATGCAAAATCAAAATCATTAAATAATCAAATTAAATGCTGAGTTTTAATTGAAGGTAATCTGAGAAAACCCTTGCTTGTAGTCTAAAGCTATGAGATTTGAGCTCCAATTCCTTAATAAAGCGGAGCCTGGTCCAATCCCGACCCTGTGGCCAATTCCGACCTCCCAAGATTCTCTCAGACAGCGCTTGTTGCCAAATTTGGAAAATGATGCTCATTCCATGTGTGTATGGGCAAAAAACTTGAAATTTTCAAAAAAATTTAACTCAAAAACGGCTCGATGAACATTTCAGATTTTTTGATATGTTATGTAAAAATGTTTGAATTTTGATAAAAAAATATAAAAATAAATAGTCGTTGTGGTCCAACATTTCGAAAATCATAAAAAACAAATACTTTGACCATTTTAGCAAATTTTAATCGATTAATTATTTTAATCAATATTTTTAGTAAAAATAAAAAGTAATGAGCTTTCTATTCATAGAAAGACATTGCAAATCGACCCAGTGGTTCAGAAGTTATGATTTTTTTTAAATAATTTTTTTTTAAAAATGTCGATTTTTCTGGTAACCCTATATCGAACATGGTCATACTAATAAAAAAATAAAAAAATACGGGTCTTATTATTTTCGATGAAAAACATACCAAGCGATTTTGAGCAAAATCGGACAACTTTTTTTTTCAACTCTATTCTTTTCCCGTGGAATCGCTGTATGATCACATCACTTATCAAGGTGAATCCTGATCCATCGAGCCCTACCCTACCAACATAGAAAACCTCTGTGGGGATGTGGGGTTCCTAAACAGCAAAGATCACTCTAACTTCCCTTCCCTATTCCCACCTGATTGCAAGGACGTGGCCGGCGCCGTTATTGATTATTAAAATAATTGAGTCACTGAAACGTGTACAGTGAGAATGGTCGGCTACTCCCAGCCCTATTCAGTTGATTCATTGTGCAATTTCACTGATTCTGATCAATCACGGAATAGCAACCATTGATACGTGCAGTCAGTCAAGCTAAGGCGACGATGTTGATGACGTTCAAGAGCCGATGTTGTCAAAATGTTTACTTCTACTCTGAAAAAAATTCTATCGTTATACCGACATTATATCATGGTCAGGATGACTATTGCAATAATGGTTACAATAACCATGAAAATGGTCGAATTCACCACGTTCATGGAATTCTTGACTATGATCATGGTAACAGGGACTATTACGACATTATGGCAAATGTTGGATCAACTATTTTTAATGGTCGTTTTGAACATGATTATAGTCGGCTCAAAGTCACTATATTGCAATAGTCATCCTAACCCCCAATAATGGTAAACTTGACTATCAAATTTTTCTCTGTGTACCTTTCTACCGGTACGGAATACTAAACTACTACTACTACTACTAACTAAATTGATCACCGACGTGGAGAAGGGTGGCTAAACTAAAATGAGAGCGCTACAGCGCTTCTGAAATAGCAGCGCTACTGTTGCCTACCGTTAATGATGCTCTTAGCTCTACACTCCTATGGAGAAATCCCATAAGCAGATGTCAGAGCTCACGCGAAACATGGCGGTTTTCTTGATCAGTCACTTCACCGAAAAGTCGCTCAACAAAGTGTCAATCTTTGCGTAAAAAAGCCACTTCGAAAGTACTTTCATTAGCTTATCACGTCTGGGTGTGGTAGTATGACTTCTGGAAATGTAGCGGGGCGTTTTGGACGAAAACATAACAAACAGTTGTCAAAAACATTAAAAATTGTAAACCAACTCTTGGGTTCTCTGTGGGAAAACATACAATTTATTTTTACACGAAAGACAAGATGGTGCGTACGCCTTTAAATTTAATACTCGTGAACATCGGAACGAGGATTCAAACTTTTAAATCAGTTCATCAGCAGGTTTTGAACCTTTTTATTAATATACTTGAACTGCCATAGAAACATTTCTTGCCTCCAAAAACCTCAACATGCAAAATTTGGTATCATTTGCTTCATTGACTCTCGAGTTATGCTTATGATTGTATTTCATTTGTAAGGGAGTCTCCCTTTCCAGAAGGCGGAGGGGTCTCAAACCAAATATTTCTCTTCTTCAAAAACCTCCACTTGCTAAAATTGGTTTCATATGCTTGATTAGTTCACGAGTTACGCAGAAATTTGTGTTTCATTTGTATAGGAGCCACTTTTTTAGAAAGAGGAGGGGTTCAGGTCACCTTTGAAACATTTTTTGCCTTCGAAAATCTCCACATGCCAAATTTGGTTCCATTTGCTTGATTTGTTCTCGAGTTATGCAGAGGTTCGTGTTTCATTTGTATGAGAGACCCCTCTTTCAGAAGGCGGAGGGGTCTTAAACCACCATAGAAACATTTCTTGCTTTCAAAAACTTCTACATGCCAAATTTGGTTCCATTTACTTGATAAGTTCTCGAGTTATGCCGAAACTTGTGTTTCATTTGTATGGGAGCCCCCTCCCCCTTGAAAAAAGAGGAGGGATCTCGAACTACCCTAGAAACATTTATTGCCTTCAAATTCCCCGGATGCCAAATTTGGTTCCATTTGCTTTATTAGTTCTCGAGTTATGCAGATATCTCCGTTTCATTTGTATGAGAGCCTGCCCTTCTAGAGAGGATGGGTCTCGGACCACCATTGAAACATTTCTTGCTTCCAGAAAACTCCATATGTACAATTTGGTTCCATTTGCTTGCTTAGTTCTTGAGTTATGCAGAAACGTCTGTTTCATTTGTATGGGAGCCTCGCTTTCCAGAGAGAGGAGGGGTCTCAAACCAGCATAGAAACAATGTTTGCTTCTAAAGACTCTCACATGCTAAATTTAGTTTCCTTTGCTTGATTATGTCGGGTTATGCAAAAATATGTCTTTCATTTGTATGGGAGGTATCCCCTTTCAGATAAGGGAGGGGTTTTTAACTATCTTAAGAACCTTCTCCGGTCCCAAAAACTCCTCCTTACAAAATTTCATGCCGATCGGTTCAGTAGTATCCGAGTTTATAAGGTTCAGAGAGACAGACAGACAGACAGACATACAGACAGACAGACAGACAGACCCGAAATCCATTTTTATATTTATAGACAGACAGACAGACCGAAATCCATTTTTATATATATAGATAACATCATAAAAAAATGTGAGTGAAAGTTATCAATAACATGTAGTATTTAATTAGTCTTTGCTTATAAAGTCACGCTTCCGGAACCCTAGCCTAATTAACGCATTCAAAATGGCCCGGAAAACTCCCGATCAATCTCGTATTCAACGTCGCTCTTCTTCAAGGCAACTAAACCACATAAACAGCAGTCTCACCGGTCTGAAAATGGCCAAGACCAAGACTCAGTGCGACATCGGTCGCCTCGAGATGTGCCAATGAGCCTGCTTGGGTATGTTCGGCATGAGCTATCAGACAACGGAAAATGATCTTCGACGGATCATTCAACGCTACGGTTGTTCCCGATCGCTTAGTTAGCAACTTACAACGGTCCCATGATGCCGGTTATCCTTTTGTACGATCCTATAACAAGACAACTCTAGGATTTGGATGTGGTACTTACGCCGCACTGAATGCTCAATGCAACGGGATATTATTTAATTAACGCAACATACGGTGGTCATGTCCAGGACAAAAAAAAACCCTGCACCAACTCCTGGCAATCTCATGGGTTCAGAGGATCGAGCGCAAAGGGTTTGTAGGATAACATTTGTAAACATTAGAACTGTCTGATGATTATTTAAGCTTCGATTCGATTTTTTTTTTAAATTAGCGAATTCAGTTGTCGGTTGGAAGGACGCGTCTCAAGAAAACGAAGATCACCATCCCCAATGATTCCATACGTTCATCCACGCTATCGCCTAGATCGGGCTCTTCTGAATGCTAACGGGTATTACGAGGTCTCGCATGCTCAGTGCTTGAAGTTGAATTTAAAAGATAATAGTTTCTGGAAGTACATTGTTTCCCATAATTTAAGTAATTAGGAAAACATGAAGATTACTTAAGCCCCTGTTTCTATTGCCTTAAGGAATTAAAATGTAATAAAAACAGGTTAAAAAGGTTAGCGGTAGTATACTTTTTTATCTAATATAACCTAGACTACCTTTTCTTTCCGGAAATTCGATTTAACAAAGTATGGCTTCACTAAGTTAAACGAGCTCATAAGAAAATATTCCCTCCGTCAGCGCCTTCCATAGGTTTGATTGAATCTCGCAAAACAGAGCATGTGACTCCTACGTGATGTAATTTACTGTGAAGCGAGTCCGCTTTCATGTACACACGTTATGACGTAGTTCATAAAATTCAGCACATTTTTAGAATTTTTGCTTTCCTCTCACTTTTAGCAACCAGACGTTTTCCTCGAGCCGTAAAATATTCTACTTCCGTCAGAGTCACGATGCATAATTTCCTACCTACCCACCAATGGTACTGCAGAAAACCAGCGCACTGGCATTAGCCAATACCAGACCAAGCACTCCGAGATGATAGACTGCAAGCGAAGCGCCTCAGCAGAAAGGAATTTCGAGTAGGTACCTAACTCAAGGTGCTGAAAACTTAAACGGTGCTGAAGCGAAAAAAATGTGCTCAAATGTAATATCTCTCAATAATTCAATAACCGATAAATCAATTATCGGTTCATACACACTTAGAAAATAATACCGAACTCGGTTGAATTTCAACCGAGTTGTTATCTGCTGAACGCACGGTAGTTTGTTTGGTTCAAAATGGAACAACCGAGTATTCGTTTGGTTTTAACTTTCTCACAATCTGTCAAATTTACTGAAAAACTCGGTTGAAAATCCAATCAGCAATAACCGAAATTCGGTTTACTCAAATATCACCGAACGCTGTCAAACAAACCGACTTTTCTGTTGCAGTTATAGAATTCGTTTTTATTTTGCCATTGCTAGAATTGAATGATAAAGCTTCGAATCTAGCTTCGAATTTCGAATTTTCATTTATTCATCAGAATAAAACTAGTTTTGTCATTTGCATTGTTCATTGATGCAAAAAATCCTCATACATTTTCCTATTTTCCATCAATTTTTTTTCACATAATTTTTTTGCAGTTGGTTTTTGAAATGCCTTTGCTAGCCAGTGACATAACTTGCAACGTGATCATTGCAACAGAATATATCCTGCGCTATGATTACAATCCTGCGTAGATAATTACAAAATCAGTATGAAATACTTACAGAAGATCTTAACTAAACATGGATCCTCGTGTTGTAGTCTCTCCGTAAGTCTTTTTTTCATTTTTACCTTACAAAAAACAAATTTTTGGGGATTTTTGCACAGAGAGATTTGGCGGGCCCCCGGGGGGAAAAAGGTGGGGGGTTTTTTTTCCTCCTTTTTGTGAGTTAGATTAAATAAGTTTTTTTGTTGGGGTAGTGTGGGGGGGGGGGGTGGCGGGGGGGGAGTTGTTGGGTTTTTAGATTATTGGGTGTGTTGTTTGTTTTGTTTTTCGTTTTTTGGGTTTTTTGGTTTTGCTTCTTTTTTTTTTTTTTTTTTTTTCGGTTCTTTTTTTTTTTTTTTTTTTTTATCTAGGACAGGACCTGTCAGCTCAGAGAGAGATGACCTCTTATAAATTTATGATTGCTATGATACGGGGGTCGCTCCAGTGTTGGCAGATATGTTTACACAGTAATCCTATTGAAAATAATGTAATTAAAAATATAATCAAAATTCGTCAATATTCTTTTAATATTTGGTAATATTCAATAAGGTAAACGTTTAACAATTGTCAATATTTTAAATGGAGAGGTTCGTGAATTTGAGGCTCTACGAATACAAAACTGCCTTACAGGGAAGAAAAGGATGATATTAAAAATTCAAATAAATAATACGCGTTATTTTTAAATCTTCGTAAGCTTTTTCTGATCTTTATTTTTCCAGAAAGTATCATTTTTCCAAATCCAAAAACCCAACAGTATATCATTTTCTAGTAAGAGCAAACTTTAATATTAATGAATATTTGTTTTGCTAGCCATAGAGAAACAATGTGGATGTATTTTAAGGATTAAAAAAAGGTACCACAAGAAAATGATCTTTACATTTTTAAACAGATTAATATTTCTCATTTATTATTTCAAATATGCATTCTCCCTTCACCATTCCAGCTTCTATGATAGCATACTTCTGCTATCGAATTTTTTCTTCCGTTGCTTACGCTTCTGCCCTGACTTTAGCCGGGATAATACATAACGTCGCACCAATGTCATCTTGAAGGATGAGCAGTGGAAAATGTTCGGAAGGAGTGCCAATTCATTCACTACCTTCTGTTCAACATTGTTTTTATCCTTGTTCGAAATGATAAAGTTTATCGAATTGCGATACACGATTTCCATGGCTTTGAGAAAATTGAAGGTATCAATGGATGGAAAGTGGATGTTTTTCTTAATGGTATTCGCTCGATAGAAAGTGAAGCTTTGATAGTCGGAGTGAGCACCCTTTGGACTCTCCGTCATTTTGACACATTGCTTGCAAACAGTACCCTTATTCGCTAGACTTTTTAACACGTAGCCCGTAACGTAGAAGAGCGCATTCAGCTCTCCTCGGTCCAGCACCTCACCGGAAACTTCCTGCAGCATTTCATAATCCATATCTACTGCATCACTGTTGTCGACAACTGTCATCTGTCGATCTGATGCTGTTGTATTTTGCTCGTTGGATTGCTTGCGACGCTGAAAAAGAAAATCTGCCATTCCTACCAGATGTTCCTGGTCGTCAAATGAGTATGACGAATTTGGAACAGGAGCCATATACTGCGATAATGTTACTGTCTTTAAGTTTCTACCAAAATCCCGTGGTGTGGGTCGACGTTGCTTGGATCTTATAGCTGAAAAAAGGCTCTCCAGACAGTCTTGAACAAAGCGGGAAGTGAAGATCCTCTTGTGACCACTAGCAAAAAATCGTAAGATCAGTCGGATAATGGCTTTCGTGCATATAACTAGTCCAGTCTTCCACGGTTTCCATCGGCATAATTCTCCAACACGTACATCGTAAATTAAACGAGTGGTATTTTCCAGACGGTTTATTGTTTCCTATTGTTAGGGATAAAATAATTGTAATTGTTACATTTCAATGCGATACCAAGAAGGTATGAATTGAAAATATTTGATTCAAATGAATACTCTTTGTAATGAGTGCTAATGAAATCATTAGCCTCTCATGTAAATCCTGGCGTATCTCCTTAAATTCATAAATACTAATACCCCTATCATATACAGGGTGACTAGTAATTTGTGTTACACCCAAAATTAGGTGATAGACCTCATTTGCAGTCTAAAATTGTATGGCGAGGTATGTCTAAAAATGACTGCCAACTTGCTAAATTTTCAAAATATGTTTAGAAGATACCTTACAAGATCAATTCTAATTGCTTTACAAATTTGATAAATTCAGTAGTTTACTTTGAGCTAACAGAAAAGTATTCATTTGATCCCCGTAGGTATCGATATGTTCGATACGATATTTTCCTGGTATCGATACTTTCTTTCGCTATTGCTTTGAAGTAAAAGTATCGATGTTTTTATGATATCGTGGAATCCTTACCTGTAAAGCTTTTGGGTCTGATTGGCGCAGCGCATGATCTTCCGAACGATTGTTGAGTGTTCCGTACCAGTCTGAAATGTCCTCAATGTAGCATGCTGTGGTTAGCAGTTCATGTCGGTTTTTCTCGGAAGCCACTACGCGTAGCGCAGCAGCAACCGCTCGATTGCAGTATTTTGTTGCGTTAGATACTTTCATTTTGTCGACAGACGAAACAGGAACATCAAACGCCACGTCGGCTGGAGATAACCTATGAGCCATTCTCAATTGATTCCCTGCCTCGAATTCGACCAACTCTTTCAGATGATCCCGATGCACAATATCCGATGCAAGGCCATTTTTATTGACATACCATTTTGGAACGACGAGAAATCTGTTGTTGATCCATCCATGAATTGCATTTTTAAAAACATGGACTGGATCGGGCACGATCTCCAGTTTTCGACTGTTGTCGATGGGATGCTGCAGTTCCAGATCAGACAAGATATTCTGGTTTTTGATGTTCAGCCCCATATCCTTCCACATCTTTTGATTCTCGGAACCGGAGTCAGAGGTAACAAACTGTACTCGCAAGCCAAGCTCTTCCGATTTTTCAATAACGGACAACACTAGCTTCTTGAGTTGCTCTGGAGGAATTGATGCTTTCGTAAACTCGTACGCAACAACTTGCTTCCACCGTTCAGTAACTCCAACAAGCATCAAAACCAAGCCTTTAGACGCTAAGTCATCAGATGGAGGCAGAGTGGTCTTTCCAACGAACTGTTTAGTGCTTGCACACCACTCTTCTGCTTCGTCGATGCTCATTTCGTCGAGAACCAGTCCACAATCCCGCTCAATTTCTGTCATGCCAGCCACTTTGAATTTCAGCAGTCCAAAAATATCTTCAAGGATACCTAAATTTTTCGAAACCATCAACTAAAACTTTTACAGAACATTAGAATGATTTAATTATACCAGGAGGAAAGTGAACGTCTGCAATTCGACGCAGCAGTGTTCTAGTCGATGGGAGCGGAAAGCCTCTTTTTATTAGCTTGTCGTAGCCACCCTGACATGCAAATCGGATTTGCAGCGAATCCATTATCGTTGCTTCCGACCACTGCTTCACTTGACGAATTTTTCCGGAGAGAAGCTTCAATTGATCGTCGTTGAAAATTTGTTTACAGGCAATATCCAACGAGTTCGAATCTACGACATCCGAATCATCTGTTTTCTTTCGCGCAACCAGATTGCCGTAACGACTTCTCCAACGACGAATCGATCTAAAGTAGAAGATGTGATACAATGAAGCTGAAAGCATTCCATCCAATCGAATATTTAGCAAATTACCTCTTAAGCTTGGTAACTTGCTCTCTCAAACGAAAAATTTCCCCTCGTAGTCGAGACTGTGACATAGCATCTCCTCCTAGCATAGGTACCTGGTCAATGTTTTCCACTATTTCATAATCCGTAAATTCTCCATTTGATGCAGCATATCCTGTTCCTTTATGCTCATCACCATAAATTTTCTCAACCACCTCCATTTCCTGCCACTCTTCATCCGGCGGAGTGACGGCAATTGGAATATTCCAAGTTCCATTGGCATTTCTTTTGCCGTTCGGGAAATGAAGCTGCATCAAACTAATCGTTAATTTATGAGGTTTCATTGAATTTCATTGATGCTTACGCTGCAAATTCTGCTGTGGGGCGAAATCTTGAGCAGGAGAATGTCTTCCTCACGTGCGTTCCCAATGCAGGCCTTCATCCACTTTCGGCGAACGATTGGATCTCTCGGGAACCGATGAAACTGGAGACCCGGATGTGACACGAACTGCGACCACAATTTATCGCTTTCCACTTCATTTCGAACCACTGCAAAAGTGAACTTTTGTTCTAGTTGTCACAAACGAAAAAAGTGAAAAAATAGTGACTACTAGCAACACCGCCAAACCAACAACAAACTGCCTGCTTGTAAAATAACTCGACGGAGGCGGTAGTGGTGGTTGTCAAAGCGACCAATAAGAAACGGTCTTTTTTGACAGCTAAATGGTCTTGTTTTTGCACTAACAGCTGGCAGGTCCTGTCCTAGATTTTTATCTGTCAAATGTATAATATCTCAACCAACAATAGAAAAGGGCCTATAAACATTTGTAAACAAACGCGTCTGAGCCTTTTTCCACGCAAAGCGTAGGCCACCCATGCAAACTAATACCAACAATCAATATGCAACTAGCGATTTGAAATTGGTTCACTGTTGTAAAACCCCTTGGTCCGAAGTACACCTTGAAGCCAGCACCTAACTATACATATTTGTGCCTTTGTTTTGATTTGCTGTGTTATTTTGACAGAATATTTGAAAGTGTGTTCGTGTGAGTTCATTATTAGGGGCGTATTATTGAGCTTGGGACCGATGTGCTAGTACTGACTGAGCCAAGAAAAAACTCGTATTTGTTCGGGACCTACTGGTCTTAGAGTTAGTCTTTGCTAATACCATCATCATGGAGGGTAAAGTTTCCCCTACACTTTCATGCTGTAGATTTTCGTGTGTAACCTACGGATTGCGAGAAAAACTGCTTAGAATTGTTTGTTTACAAATGTTTATATGCCCTATTCTATTGTTGGTCGAGATATAGTAACCAAAATTCGGGTACAGTATATATAAACGATTTATTCGGTTTCTGGTTGGTAACCGATGTGGTTCTGTAGAAAATTGAACCGAGTTAGGTGTTATTTTCTAAGTGTGTAGATTTGTCAAAAACAATTTCAGTTGCATTGACTGGAAGGCGGTATCTCCGAATCTATTGTCCCGTTAGCCCATAAGTTTAGGTGAAATCAAGTAACCAGACGGCCGAGTACATAGTTTCCTTCGCAAAATGGAACTCCGGACATTTAAATGATGAGCGAGCTGCTGGGTACTGCTTCACCGACGACTTCTGCGAAAAACAGATCCACCACTTAAAGGCTTGGTATTTGTTGCGACATCGACTTCTTCAATATCCTCATCAAGAAACGTTCAATGCGACTCGATTACAAAGCCACCCGAACAGTGCTGACAATGATCAAGACTGTGGGACTAGAACGTACAATATCAGTGTTCCCGCTCCGAGAGTGTGTTTTGGCCTTACGTGAAGGTACACTCTGGGAACGTTAATAATTTGTGGGTTCGTTTCGTTCCACTCGATCCTCTTTGGCCTTGATTAGTTAGATATCGAGACGTTCGTCTCGAATAGCTAGCTATTTGGGCCTAAGCTCTAAGTTCTCGTGCCTTGGCAATGAATGTCCGGGCGCTACTTACCCGACTAAGGAGGGGTAGTACGTCGACTCCGGAGTGTACTCTGCCAGGATTAAGAACGAAGTGGTAGTTGAGCACAACTCTGAAACAGTTAAATTATTAGGAATTTCCAGGCGATACTTTCCCGACTAAAGCAGGGGAGGTACGACGGTTCTGGAGTGAAACCTAATTTCTCGAGTGATTGTCTCAGAGTAGAGGCTTTGGGGGTGAGTTTGGTTTCGGATAACTGATGTTACTCGGTTGGATCTTCATTATAAACTGTTTTATTCAAGTGAATGGCGGACTTTATATAGTGGTCCCTAAATCTAGAATTACGGGCATCAAACCCAACGCATATGTGCGCTATGCTTCCTCTTTAGGAAATTCTAAATGCATTTTGGTGCATTTGACTTAATCTATTTCTCTCTCTCTCGGTCCTTTGTTCTAGTAAAGAAAAGTAATTAAATTTTCCAGTATTCTTTTGACTTTTCTGGTAATAAAAATCCCTCGCATTTCCTCAAAACTTACTCTTGCCTTTCTTTAAAAGCAAGCCTAGCGATAGTGTCTATCGCCTCACTTGTTCTAACTCTCACCTACGGATCATCCAAATCGTACTTGTCTATTTGCCTTCAGCTGGCATCTATTTACACTTTTCGTTCCTTCTATTGGCACCGCGGTAAAGATAGCTCGGTTTATTACTTTATTCGATTAGGGAGAAGCATGACATAGCGATGTCCCCTTCGAGACAATCGATTCCCCATCCCTCTATTCGTTCTCTGCTCACGTAATCTCGCCTAACTATCGGCTCCCTTTTAACTTATTCTCCATACGTATTCTTGGCGTAATATAACGCTTCTTTTAGAGGAACCTTTCATACGCATGACTTAATCGCCGCCCTAATAAATTTCGTATGGTTATTTTTTTTAACGACCTATTTGGGGTATCATCCAAACCATTAAAGAAATGGTTGGAGGATTTGTGATATCGTTCGTTAGATGTTTACTAGGTAATTTTTTGTCAGGGCGTGCACCGAGTTATTTCTATTTGGTTTCCTACGCGCAGCTTATTTCCCCCCTTTTCATCAGGGTATTATTCTAAGCGTAATGTTTGCGCTTACCGCTGCTTGTAAGTTCCCGCTTATGGTGCATAGAGACGAAGAAAAAAAAATGTGTTCTTTCTTAGGATGCGCATCGGTTTGAGCTAGAGCAAGGGCGTTTGAACGGCGCAAGTCTAGGAAGTGCGAGTGTCTATCGGAACTTTATGCCGTTTGATTGTGCGGGCTGCATCAACAATCAGTTTATTGCATGTTTTGGGTCGGGCCCTGCTGTGCAGCTATATTATTTTGGTGCCTCCTTCTGGGCTACCGTTCTTTTCTATCAGGTTATTTTTCTTTTGCTTTGCGAGAGCAATAACCGAATGTGAGAATTTTGTTGGTTTATAATTTTGCAATGTTGCGTTCGTAACAATCAGCAAGTACAGACACACGGGCATACCAGTTAAGTTTTGACGTAGGGCTTACGTCTCTCTTTTCTATTCCTACATAGGGGCGACGTTTTAATTTTTTTGAAATCGAAAGCGTAACGCGGGTTTGGAGATTTTGAACCATAATATCTCCTCTCTGGCTCACAGAATTTTTATAACACGTATTTCATTCGAAAGGAAGAACATCATAATTAAATCCCTGATACTAACTTCATTCTTGAAATTTAAACTAATTATTAAACTAAAAAGAAAACTGTCTAAACGCTCAAAGCTGTTGGTCGAAAATGACATCATATTTGCGCCACGCTCTGATTGGTTCATACTGCCACAGTTACCGTGCCAGCGATTATCAAACATGTGGGGACGACCGACCAATCATCAGTTCTCGCTGTGCATCCGTATGCGACAGACGTGTTTGCAGAGCACTTTGGAGAAAATGACACCCGTGAAAACAAGAAGACCAGAATCATCCCACGCATCTGGCCATCCGCAACGATGAGGAGCAGAAAAAAAATTTCTCCGGTGTGACCATTTCACAGAGTGGTCGGTCGCCCAAGAAGAGTGATGATTTCAATCGGGAACCATGTTCCCTCCGTAAATAACTGAAATCCGTCCTGGTCAGGACGATCAAATCAATTTACAGATTCAAGAGTATGTTTGATTGAAATTTCTGTTGAGCTCATCGAAATTTTCATTACCACGCAACGGTTCAACATGGTTGCTTAAAAAGCCTCGTCCCAGTGGTTAGCGGCGTCATTCGTCGTTCAAGCGATGGCCATGAAATGAGGGTTGGATTCCCTTTACAGCCAGTAGAACTAATTCTCAAACCGAAAATGTCCATACTGGTCCACTGGGTGTTAGCGTAAGTTGTTCGTTGTAATTCGCACTATGTTCAATGTCCAGTCTGTACAACCTCGAGTTGAAGACGGTGTAAATGTCTATTTTTATCGTAGTATTACGTGCTGCCAAACACCCAGGCCACCCTGCAGCTCAAGAAGACCGAGAAGAAAATTTCAATCGCGAACCATGTTCCCTCCGTAAACAACCAGAATCCGTCCTTTTCAGGACGATCAAATCAATTTACCGACTAAAGAGTATGTTGGATTGAAATTTCTCTTGAGCTGTTCGAAATTTTCATTACTTTATTGCTTGAAAAGCCACGTCTCGGAGAAAATGTCCAAAATGTTTAATTGGTATCCATACATAAATCTCTATTCTCCATGTTAACACTAGCAAGCACGTTGGACATTTAAAGGGCGTCCACAGGTAAATTGCATCACTTCCAATAAGCTGTAACATTTCGCCCTTTGGATTGATCTCAACGAAATTTTTGGTTAAATGACCTCAGCGTGTATTGTTTACACTGCGTGAGTTTCATTGTGAAATGTGTCGTAGTTTCGAAAATGGAGTCAAAGGAACAGCAAGTGCGCGAGAACATTTTGCACACGCACCTCGACAACCCACTTTTTTCGCACCGAGCCATCGGAAAGATGTTGAAAATTCACCAGTCTACAGTGTCTCGTGTCATAAAACGTTTCAGGGAACGTTTAAGTGTCGATCGGAAGAAGGTGAGTGGTAGAAAAAGCGTTCCGTACTGCATGAAGGATCACTAGCGAGTGGTTGCTGCATTTAAACGCAAACCCAACTGTTCCGTTCGGGATGTCTCAAAAAAGCTGCACTTGACCAAAAGTTTCATGCAGAAAGCCAAGAAACGAGCCGGGTTCCGTTCATTCAAAGTTCAGAAAGCTCCAAACCTTAACGAAAAACGGAATAGGACAGCTTAAACACGTGTGCGTAAGCTGTACACACAAATGTTGACGAAACCACACTGCTGCATCATGGACGATGAAACACACGTAAAGACGGACTTTGAACAAATTCCCGGCAACCAGAATGTGACTGCGAAAGACAAGTTCGATGTTCCAGAGTCTCTCAGGACGCAGCAAGTGTCAAAGTTTCCCAAGAAATTCATGATTTGGCAGGGGATCTGTTCGTGTGGTAAGCCTTTCGTGACAACTTCAACTGTAAATGGTCAAGTATACATGAATGAATGCCTGAAAAAACGACTGCTTCCGTTTCTCAAAACACACAACGTTACTACAATTTTTTGGCCTTACCTAGCCTCTTGTCACTAATTCAAGGATGTTCTGGAGTGGTACAAGACGAATGGTGTCAATTTCGCGCCGAAGGATCTTAATCCCCCAAACTCGCCAAAGATGCGGCCAATTGAAAAATATTGGGCTATAATGAACTTCGTAAGCATCCTAAAGTTGTCACTACAGAACAGGAAATGTTGAAGTCATGGTTGAAAGCGGAAAAAAATGTCGGTTCAAGCGCTCTACAAAATCTTATGCGTGGTATTAAGAAGAAAGTTCGGGCTTTTGGATTTGGTAAAGAAATACAGTGAAATAAAAATACCTCATTGCCCAGTGAACAAGCGAACGGTACAGTTCGTTCTGTCCGCTCTCCGTTGCTTTGGATGTTTTTCACGAGGTGTTTTATTTTTTTCTCGATCGCGAGTGAAATCGAGTTTTGGTTTTCTGAAGAAGAAAACGTTGTGTGTTAAGCAGTGCAACAACGTCATTAATTGCAATTAGCCATATTGCCATAATCCGCATCTTTACGTTCAGTTGGTTCTTGGGTTGTCTTTTTTCAGCCCAAAACAAAACCTCTTAAATTATGGAGAGTGTGAGCTGTTTAGTGGAATACCTGTAACTAGAAAATAAGAAGAATGATTAGTAATTTCCATTTAATTCCAACTACCTTTATTGCTTATCCTGACAGATACGCGTATTTCGTCTACAATGTGCATACTTCTTCAGTGTCGTGTACTAATACTCGACCTCTTAATGTATATCAGATTTCCAACGATCTGACGAAGCGATTCTCGGCCGTGACCGAGATTATTTAAGTTAGACCGAATATACTTCGGGTCGTTGTGTCCAATCTTAAGCAGGCTAATGAGATTGCTGTCTCTCAGCTCTTAACTCTCGAGTATCGGGTGTATATCCCAGCTCGGGGAATTGAAATTGAACGTGTTGTCACCGAAGCGAGTTTGACCCCTGAGATCCTGCTGAAGCAGGGGGTTGGTCGATATAATAACCCTCTGCTTTCTCCAGTGAAGATGTGAAAAGACTAGGCACAGTATCGATCACTAAGGGTGAAAAGAAGTTTACATCGTCAGACTCGTTTCGTGTGACCTTCTCTGGCTCAGCCCTCTCTCAATACGTCGAGTTGGGAAAATTCCAGCGTTCCTGGCAATCTTTCGCGGAAATGCCTCACCATCACCCAATGTCAATACAAATCCCTTTGCTCCTCTGTCAGATGACGAGTCTGACTTTGATTTGGCTGAAGAGGGAACATCAGTCAGTTTTCCAAAAGGTGCTTCATGGAAGCGAAGTTGCACGGAAAGTTGCTGAACTGGAGCCCAAAATCAGCTTGCCCATTTCAAAGAAAGGTAGAAAACAGGAAAATCAAATTCCACCTAGTTTTCGTAGTACTAACTACACCCAGGACTTTCCATCTCTTCCGGGGACATCCAAAACCCCTGATGCCCCGATTTTAAGAACAGAAGCCCCCTCCTCGAGTGGGCTGTTCTCATTTGATGACATTGCCGAAGGATCTTCAAGGATCTTTCTGACCCTCTCAAAAGTATTGTTTAGGCAATGCTTCCCACTGTGAAGAATTTTTTGAAGCAACTGACAATAAAGTGGCCCTTCCTTGCAGCAATCATTTCCTTCGATGGATAATATTCTAAATGAGGTCAGGATTGGATCACTGTTCTACAGTGGAATTGTTGAAGTCTTGTTCCTAAATTGGAATCTTTCAAATTTCTAGCTCACAATACCGGTTGTGATGTATTCGCTCTTTGTGAAACATGGCTCTCTTCCGAAATCGATCTTTCTTTTCATGATTTCAATATTATTCGTCTTGATCGTGAGGATTCACGTGGAGGAGGAGTGTTTTTGGGAATCAAAAAGTGCTACTCCTTCTATAGAGTGAATTTTCCTCCAATTCCAGGTATTGAGGTTGTCGCATGTTAACTTTTTTTTTTATTCATTTCTGGTCTTCGAATTAAGATTATCACACAGACAGTTTTTACTATGTACTTATTCTTATTTTGATAATAGTTTTTGACACATTAAAATCGAACTGCACAGAAACTTCATTAAAACGAGTTAAGAGTTAAGTTCAAGGTTCAAGGTTGTGTTGTCCGAAAACGGTGCGATGCAATGGAATTCGAAGAAAATCTGCACGCCGGGTTGATCTAGGAGGAACGTTGATTTGAATTTTGTTCAGCAGCACCGGAAAGTCTATATTGTTGTTCAAGACGTCAAACACGAAAAGACGTAGCAGTAACACTCTCTTGCTTGTCAAAGAAGGCGACCTTATTAGAGCGCATCGTTGTTCGTAAGGTGGCTGACGGACAGAATCGTTCCATGGTAGCATTCGCAACGCGTATCGCAAAAAGTTTCTTTGGATTCCATCGATCCGACTGCTCTGAACAGCATGGTAAGGTGCCCACACAAGCACACCATATTCAAGTACGCTGCGTACAAGTGAACAGTGGAGCGTTTTCAAACAATATACGTCCACAAACTGCTGCGTGTTTCGTTTTATGAAGCCAAGCACCGCATATGCCTTACCAGTAGTTGCAGCTACATGTTGACTGAAATTTAACTTACTGTCTAGTAGAATGCCCAAATTTTTGACATTATCAACCCTTCATATGCTGGCTGTAGACATTTTGTAGTCAAAAACGGTAGTGTTTCTTGTACGGCAGAATGAGATGACCCTACATTTCCGTTCATTTACATCCATTCCGTTGAGTAAGCACCAATTTAGCGTAGGTCAATATCCGCTTGGATGGCACAGCTATCAATCAATGAGGTTATTACTCGAAAGAAATTCAGGTCGTCAGCAAACATAAACTTCGGGGACTTAACAGTACTGCATATATCGTTGGCCAATAGAACAAATAGTAACGGACCAAAATGACCCAAATGGCGAATAGAACAAATAGTAACGGACCCAAATAACTTTGGGTACGCCAGATGTGACTATGAAAGGGTCCGAAGTAACTCCATTAATGCGTACGAATGCGTTCAGTGAGATAAGAAAGTATCCACCGTGTCAACCACTCCGCGAATCCAATTTTTTCTAATTTTGCAACTGCCAGAAAGTGCGGCACCGTAGAATCGTAGAAAAATTGAAAGGTGCAAGGTTCAGGTCGTACCGCGGCAGACTGTTCAGGTACATTTCAGAAGAAGGTGGTTGATTTTCACTTAACACACTTCGAAAGAAAGACGAAAACAAGTGTGCCGCATCAAGTAGGGCCTCAGCTGTAGACTCCTTGTAATACACACGTTGAGGAATTCCATTCATCTGTTTTCGATTTTTTACGTACGCCCAAAACGATTTAGGATCCGGTTTAATACTTTCCTCCGTTCGATGAATATAGCAGCGAAAGCATTGCGCATGCAAAAAGTTGTATTTGCTCTCTATGTCACGCAGCTCAGCTTTGTGCTCATCATCCTTCGAACGACAATAACGCTTTCTAGCCTTACGTAAACGGTTGCGAAGATGGTGCAACTCATTATTCCACCAGGGTTGCTTCCTGCCTCGTGTACGACGTTTATGCTTCAACGGGACGACATCTCGTAGGATCCTTACAACGTCATAGAAACACGAAACTGCTTCATCAATACTGCAACTATGAAGAAATTCGTCCCAGCTCACATCATGAATTAGTGCATTGATAGAAACAAAATCGCACTGGCTAAAATCGAAATTAAAAAGGTCCACAGCATTCGAAATATGCCTCCCATAAATTACTTCAAATTTCAATACAAACGGTCTGTGGTGTTGGTCGAATCGTAGTAAGGGTAACGATGATTCCAATAACTCCGCGAAATTGCTGTTAGGGAACGTCCATTAATTATGGCACGAAAAAAGTGACTTTTTATACCCCCCCCCCCCCCCCCTTGTAACGTTTTTTGTATGGACCTTCAAAAATTCCCTTACTGCGTGTCATGATAAATGGACCATCCCTTATTGAGGAATGCTAAATCGAGAAGCCTTCCATTCACGTTCGTCAAATCATTTATTTAACAAAGTCCGTTTGCCACAAACGACTCGATTAGAGTCTATTGATCAGACGAAACATTTGCTGGTGTCAACATATTCAAATCTTCATCTAGAGTCCAACACAAATGTGAAAGATTGTAATCGCCAACAACCAGCACTGCGATCATCGGTCATGTCAACAAGTTGTTGAATACATGCAGCGTGATGTTTGTAAAGGCCAAGCTCACTGTAAATATATCGACCAAACTATCGCATCGAAATTCAGCAGGAAAACCCGCACAACAATCTGCTCCAATTGTTCATTACCGGCAACACAAACCGAAATGCTTTGCAGTCCGTTCCTAACAACAATCAAAACTCCACCGCCACGATGATAACGGCTGGTTTGTGCATTTCTATCACAACGATATATTGTGTAATTATGTGTGAGCTCAGAGTTCAGAATGTCGTTGTTGAGCCATGTTTCTGTGAGAGAAATTACTTCGTAATCGCATTGAGACAAGACTAAAAACAATTCATTTGTTTTTGTAGGGAGCCCACGTACGTTTTAATAGTAAAACGTGCATATAGAGGAGTTTTCGTTACGGTTATTGCAGAGAATTGAGCCTATCGGCTCGGCGTTACCGTGTGGTATTGTCAGCTGATGTGGCTTGAAAGCGAAACATAGGTCGAGTGGAAGCGGGTTGCTCGAAATCGAATTGGTGGAGGACAATTCCTTTTTGCCATGTTGAACCAGATAAGGCAAAACCCGTCAAATGCAAGCCAATACCAACTTTAAACGAAACAAACGTTAATATTGAAAATAAAAGCCTTTGCATTGCTTCTGTGAATGGTCCTAGAGCCTCAATAAACCAAAAACAACCTTCAGATATTTGTTCGGTTCTTCCTGCTCCACGGTTGATCATGGGAGATTTCAACTCTCACGGTACAGGCTGGGGAGAACTGAACGACGACAACCGGTCTTCCTTGATATATGACCTCTGTGACAACTTCAATATGACAGTTCTTAACAATGGAGAAGTAACACGTTTGGCTGGTCCATCATCACTTGGCAGTAGATTAGACCTCACACTTTGTTCGAATTCATTATCGTTGGATTGCACATGGAATGTGATTCAAGATCCCCACGGTAGTGATCACTTGCCCATAAAGGACAGCCGTAGATGAAGCCATAACCACGGTAGAAGAGCTCCTACCGCTGGAGGAATATAACTTCCTCTCCAACCTGATCTTAGACTGCGCGCTTCAAGATCAAACTCGACCAGTTCCAGGAACGTCATTTCGCAGGAAACCTCCTTCTCCATGGTGGGATCAGCAATCCACCGAGGTTTACTGTAAAAAGTCCAACGCGTTGAAAGTTTTCCGTAGACGTGGAACACCTGAGCACCTCGAAGTATACACGGCTCACGAACGCGAACTTAAGAGCCTCATTAAGGCCAAAAAGATTCGGAGACGGGCTATCGCGCGAGACGTCGATGAGTACTCTTTGAAACACAGCGCGAAGATTGCGTAACCGAACTACGAACAACGAGAGTGAAGAATACTCGGACCAAAGAATCTTCATGTTCACGCGAAAAGTTTGTCCAGATATGAGAATTCGAAAGATGAGAACATCCAACCTTTTTCAATTGTAGAACTCTCTCTTGCACTCCTTTCGTGGGACAATACGGCTCCTAGGGCTGATAGAATCAAGTTCAACTTTCTTAAGAACCTTCCAGACGTCGCTAAGAGGCGGATGTTGAACTTGTTTAATCAGTTTCTGGAACTAAACATTGTGCTGGGTGGTTGAAGACGGGTGAGAGTTATTGCAATTCAAAAACCTGGTAAACCTGCGTTCGACCACAACTCCTATCGACATATCGGGATCTTATCTTGTATTCGAAAGTTGTTGGAGAAAATGATCCTCTTCCGTCTGGACAAATGGGTTGAGACGAGCAACCTGCTTTCAGATATTCAATATGGTTCACGACGGGAGGAACAACTGTCTCGTGTGCTTCACAGAGTGGTTAGAAGAAGAAAAAGGGGAAGGGACGACGTCGGTGTTGTTTCCAGAGAGATTCAGTTAGCTTTTGCAAAAAAAGAGCAAATGGGGGAGTTCAGTGGTACTTGAGTGAAAGAGTGCAAATGAGGGAAAGGAGGGAAGAAGGAAGGAAGGAAGAGGAGAAAGAAGAGGGAGAGGAGAGGAGGAAGGGGGAGAGTTGGAGAATGAGCAACATTTTGTCGTATATATCTATTTAGGTTAAAACGAGCAACGCACGTTGTCTTCAACAAGAATATTCAGTTAGCTTGCGGAACTGCAGCACGGCAGACCATTATGTGTTTCGGATATCAGTGTAGGGGGAAGGTTAGCTTCATGTATTCTTGTTGTACATAGGTTCACAGTGGCTTTTGTGCAGATATCAGTTTAGGTTACTTGCAGTAGTTTTAAAACGTGAGTTATTATTTTTCTGGCCAATATTTAAAAACTCTATTGTTTTGCAGTTTCAGAAGCAAGTGTGTCTATCATCTCAACTCCCTTTTGAATGGGCTTCTGAGGCCCTGACAAGGGCCGTTTTTCTGTTGCCTGAGTAGAAAAGATGCGAATTTAACCTCCGAAACCCCTGTCGCTCTAATGAAAACTAATGATTTTATTTCCACTTTGCTGTCTGGCGTAACAACTGAGGCCCTTCTCCCTTTTGTAAAATTTGATTTGCATTGCCTTCGTTGAGAAACCCCTTCTTGTCATGTTATGATATATGCATTATATAAAACAGGCCTGGCATTCCCGTTAAAACAATAAAGAAGAAGAATAGTAATCATTCGTTATTGGATCATCGACACGTTCAGACGGTGTATCGCTTCGTGATAAAAAAGCGCTTTTCCGAGATGTTCCGAGTTTTTGGCCCTGATGCTGGAAACCGAGTAGACGCTGATGTGGCGCCTGACGTGGCTGGCACGTCCGCTAGACGAGCAAACGGAAGAAGCCCGACGTCGACGCTGACGTAAATCATCCCTCCGTAAACAACTAAAATCTGTCCTTCTCAGGACGACCAAATCAGTTTACCGATTTAAGAGTATGTTTGATTGAAATTTCTCTTGAGCTAATCGAAATGTTCATTACCACGCACCGGCTCAACATGGCGTTGCTTAAACTGCCGCGTCCCGGAGAAAATGGCCAAATCAATCGCCCACATCATCTTCGTGGTCAAGTGGTTAGCGGCGTCGCCCGTCGTTCAAGCGGTTGTTGTCATGAAGTTGAGGGTTCGATTCCGCTCCAGCCAGTGGAACTTTTTGCAAAACGAAAATGTCTTAACTGGTCTACTTGGTGTTAGGTTAAGTTCTTCGTAATTCGCTCTACACCCAAACTAATAAAGTAAGATTGTTATACAATTTCCTTGATTTTGTTCCATTCTTGCTATTGATCGTAAGTTGGATGAAAAATCTAACATTTGTTGTAGGCAAAACAGCAACAGCAATTCGCAATGAAAAATTGAACGTGTGGTGAGATTGTTCGCAGTGATATTTAGTTGATGAGTGTTCGAAAGTCAGATGGCTCACAAAAATAAAATGTGCACATCAAGATCGAGATGGAGACCAGGACCGCTAGCGCGGCGGCTCTTTGATGGCAACCAATTAGCCTTTTTGACAAGGTAAGAACGTTGGAATAGAAACCCAACATTTAGTTCACTTGGAGAAATTCAGGGTGCAGCAATGAAGCAAATGGACATATTTTCCACCAAGCTATGTGCAACCTGTCGCTAACAAACTTGCATGGCTTTGTGTATTTCATAAAACGCTTTGTCGATGATCAGTGAGAACAAACATAGAACACTTGGCGGTAATACAACAGTGGCCAATAGCGTTGCGGCATCTTGTCATATCGACTCAGCCGTATTGTCTGTCGCGGGTCCCATGATGGTGGTCGATTGAATATGGACCCTACAGCGATAAAATTGTTTCGAGCTATTTTTGCTTGCCAGTCGCTTGCACACACTTGCATGCCTTCATTTGTATTCCATGAAACGCTTTGTGGATCAAAATGGGCAAAATTGCCTTTTCTGAATCATACGGATTTCTCAAGATATGATAGTATAAACTGCAATTGCATTTTTTACCACCTTTTCAACTTTTGAGTATATGTTCAATCTTCAGTCTGTACAATCTCGAGTTAGAAACGGTGTAAATGCCTATTTTTATCGTAGTATCACGTGCCGCCAAACACTCAGGCTGTCCTGCAGCCAAGAAAACTGATAAGAACATTTCAATCGCGAACCATGTTCCCTCCGTAAACACAGGATCCATTTCACACTTACAAGCACGTTGGACATTTTAGTTCCAACATTTGATTAGGAAGAATCTGCTTTTGTAAACAAACACTTTGTCTGCTAATTTATCAGAAGTAGGTATCCAATTCTCTTCGAATTGAATATATCAGTGGATAGAAATAAAGCTCTTCTTCTTGAGTGTAATTTGTATTGGATTTTGTTGGGGTTTGGTTTGGTATTTGTTTTGGGGGGGTTTTGGTTTTGATGATAAATATTTTTTTTTTTTTTTTTGTTTTTGTTTTTGATCTTCTTTTTTTTTTTTCTAGGAAACATAACCCTGCGCAACCGAAGCTTCAAATTTGGGGTACACCGATAACTCATTCCATGTCATTTAAATATCTTGGGGTCTGGTTCGATTCAAAGTGCACCTGGAGATCCCACAACGAGTATCTGGAGCGAAAATGCCAACCAAGGATCAACTTTCTCTGCACAATTACCGGGACCTGGTGGGGAGCACATCCTCAAGATCTTCTAACGTTGCACCGAACAACGATTTTGTCGGTTATAGAATACGGTAGTTTTTTTTCTGTCGGCGACTTGGTCGCACATCTTAAAACTGGAACGTATTCAGTATCGGTGTCTTCGTATCGCGTTAGGTTGCATGCACTCGACTCACACCATGAGTCTTGAAGTGCTGGCTGGCATGTTGCCACTCTTGGATCGGTTTACAGAATTATCTCTCCGGCTCCTCACCAGGTGTGAAGTTATGAGCCCCCAGGTAATCGAAAACTTTGAGAAGCTTCTCGAGTTGAATCCTCAAACTCGCTTCATGATTTTGTACCATTTTTACATAACACAGGATGTCAGCCCTTCGCCGAATATTTCCAATCGTGTTTGCTTCTCCGACTTCGACCATTCGGTTCATTTTGATTTATCCATGAAGCAGGAGCTTCATGGAATCCCAGAGCATAATCGTCCTATGATTGCTCCGGTAATATTTGCTGCAAAAATGTGTAAGTTGATTCCACTAAATCGTTCTTCACTGATGGATCATTGAAAGAGGAGTCAGCAGGCTTTGGTATATTTAATGAAATTTATAGCGCCAATCGTAAACTTCAAGCTCCTGAGTCCTGAGTCCTAATTAAAACTAATGATTTCTATTCCCCCGTTCCTTTTATTAAAATTTGATTCACATTGCCTTCGTTGTTACCCTCTTCTTGTCATGTAATGGTACCCGATGATATTATATGAAACGGGCCCGGCATGGCGAGCAGCTTTCAGTGCTAAATATCAGCTCTAAGTAGCAGTACACTCTACTACATAGCAGCAGGAGTTTGACAATAAGAAGACCACAACCATACCACGTCACCTGCAGCTAGCCATCCGCAACAACGAGTAGCTGAACAAACTTTTCTCCGGTGTGACTATCACATAGTGGTGTCCTGCAGCCCAAGAAGACTGAGAAGAAAATTTCGATTGCGAACCATGTTCCCTCCGTAAACAACTAAAATCCGTACTTTTTAAGATGATCAAATCAATTTACCGACTAAAGAGTATGATTGATTGAAATTTCTCTTGAGCTCATCGAAATTTTCATTACCACGCACTTGGTTGCTTAAAAAGCCGCGTCCCGGAGAAAATGGCCAAAACAATCGCCCACGTCATCTTCGTGGTCAAGTGGCTGGCGGCCTCACTCGTTGTTCAAGTAATTGACATGAAGTGGGGTTCCTTTCCCGCTCCAGCCATTGGAACTTGTTGCAAAACGAAAATGTCCATACTGGTCCACTGGCTGTTAGGATAAGTTGTTCGTTGTAATTCGCTCTATGTTCGATGTTCGGTGTAAATGTCTATTTTTATGGTAGTATTATGTGCTGCCAAACACCCAGACCGTCATGCAGCCCAAGAAGAAGGAGAAAAAAATTTCGATCGCGAACCATGTTCCCTCCCTAAACAACTCAAATCCGTTCTCTCCAGAACGATCAAATACATTTACCGACTAAAGAGTATGATTGATCGAAATTTCTCTTGAGCTCATCGAAATTGTCATTACCACGCACCAGTTCAACATGGCGTTGCTCATCTTCGTGGTCAAGTGGTTAGCGGCGTCACTCGTCGTTCAAGTAATTGACAAGTAGTGAGGGTTCGATTCCCGCTCCAGCCAGTTTTCTTTTGCAAAACGAAAATGTCCATACTAGTCCACTGGGTGTTAGGTTAAGTTGTTCGTTGTAATTCGCTCTATGTTTAATGTTAAGTCTGTAGAATCTCGAGTTAAAGACTGTGTAAATATCTATTTTTATCGTAGTACTACGTGCTGCCAAACACCCAGGCCGTCCTGCAGCCTAAGATAACCGAGAAGAAAATTTCAATTGCGAACCATGTTCCCTCCGTAAACCACTAAAATCCGTCCTTTTTAGGACGATCAAATCAATTTACCGACTTAAGAGTATGTTTGATTGAAATTTCTCTTAGGCTCATCGAAATGTTTAGTACCACGCACCGGTTCAACATGGCGTTGCTTAAAAAGCCGCGTCCGGGAGAAAATTGCCAAATCAATCGCCCACGTCATCTTCGTGGTCAAGTGGTTAACGGCGTCACTCGTCGTTCAAGCGATTGACATGAAGTGAGGGTTCGATTCGCGCTCTAGCCAGTAGAACTTTTTGCAAAAAAAGGTGTCCATACTGGTCCACTGGGTGTTAGGTTAGTTGTTCGTTGTAATTCGCTCTATGTTTAGTGTAAATTTAAACCCAGGATCTATTTAACAATTACAAGCACAATGAACATTCAACAAACAAAATATTACTAACATTTTATTCGACCCGAACTGCAGTTTTTATAAATTTTCGTGGAGAACCTATAGTGAAGCATCTCATCTATAGCATAAGGTTTCATGGTTTTCTAGACTGAATAAAATATAGTAGAAATTTATCAATTCGATAACATCAATTTGTTCAAATCAACAAGCAGTCCTACGTAAGGAGTGTATCGAATATAAGCTATCCACATACATTTGCGTTGTGCGCATGTATTTGTGATGGTTTTTTATGCTCTGAACACTGCATACTGTGCGTTTGACTGTCAGCTTTCTTTTGTTTACTTGTTTGTGCGGTTCAAATTCTTCGTTTTCAAAATGTCGCGTATTGAAAAGGAAGTGAAAATTAAGGTTCTGGACACATGGCTAAGTGAGAAGGGTATTACTATGCGAAAATTGGCGAAGCGGTTTGGAATTCATCATGCGAGTGTTAAAACCATCATTAATAAGTTTGGGGAACACTATTCTTTGGATGAGCTACCAGGAAGAGGCAGAAAACCCGGTTCTTCCAACCCGAAACTGGAGCAGAAAGTGGTATCTCTAATCATGAAGAACAAATCAATGTCAATACGTGATTTGGCCAAAAAAGCATGAACGAGTGTCGGAATGATCCAGCGTATCAAGAAGCGAAACCACCTGAAGACCTACAAGAAGCAGAAAATCTCGAAACAAAGTGCAAAACAGAAGAAGCGAGCAGCAACAAGGGCCCGGAAATTGTATTCGCGTCTTTTGCAGCGTCCAGATGCATGCGTTTTGATGAACGATGAGACCTATGTAAAGGAGGACTCAAAAACCCTTCCAGGTCCACAATACTTTACTGCCGTCGTTGGGGAGGATGTGAGCGATGCGGACAGGTTGATTAAAGTGGAGAAATTCGGTCGAAAGGTACTGGTATGGCAAGCAATGTGTTCCTGTGGTATGAAGTCAACCATTTTTTACACTACCGGAACTATAAATGCGGAAATCTATCGATCTGAGTGTCTCCAGAAGAGATTGTTGCCTTTATATATGAAGCATAGTACACCTCCACTGTTTTGGCCGGATTAAGCGTCGGCTCACTATGCCAAAACCACTCTCAATTGGCTTGCGGAAAAGGGTATAGATTTCGTTGAGAAAAATATCAATCCACCAAATTGCCCTCAGCTTCGACCCATCGAACGTTACTGGGCAATCGTGAAGAGGGTCTTAAAGAAGACTGGTAAGGCAGCTGGGAACATTCAGGAGTTCAAAAAAATATGGGCTCAAGCGTCCAAAAAATGCGATGCAACACTTGTCATGAACTTGATGAAGAGCATTCGATCCAAAGTTCGAAAATTCGTGAAGGAATAAGTTAAATTTCATCAGGTCTTCATTATGTTCAAGTTTAACCTAGTACAATAAAGGATCAATTTTTTGTATGAATAAAATATCGGTTTTCAACAAAATTTGAAAGAAAGTTTGTGTATAGCTTATTTTCGATACATTCCTTAAACATTGCAGTTATGTCACTGACATAACTTACCCTTCCGTTTTTGTTTTAAAATGTTAGACTAAAAAACTCAAGGAATGTTTGGTGGCGTTGGGGCCCTGGCCCGGGGGGGGGGGGACGGGAGGGAAGCAAGCAGCATATGGTTTGGTTTCTTCATTACTCGTCTAGGGGGGCGGGGATATGGAAAGGAAAAAGAAAATTATTTTGTGGGGTTGGGAAAATAAGAAAATTACAATCAATATTCAGATATTTGCTTGGATATGACAGATTGTTTTGACACTTGAACCGTTGACTGTTCACCGTTCTTCAGAACTGTGGTCGTCGGGTCCATTTAGGAAGTTCAAGCACATTACATAGGTGAGGGTTAAATTGATTGCCGCAAGCACGATTTTCCAATTTCTTCTGTATATACAAATTCATTACGCGCAAGCGCAGTAAAGGCCAAGTTGGGTTGGGAGGTAAATATATCGAGCAAACTATCACATCAAAATTCGGCAGGGAAATCCGCACAACAATTGTTCATTACCGGCAACACAAACCGAAATGCTTTGCAGTCCGTTCCTAACAACAATCAAAACTCCACCGCCACGATGATAACGGCTGGTTTGTGCATTTCTATCACAACGATATATTAAGTAATTGTGTGTGAGCTCAGAGTTCAGAATGTCGTTGTTGAGCCATGTTTCTGTGAGAGAAATTACGTCACAATCGCATTGAGACAAGGCCAAAACCAATTCGTTTGTTTTTGTACGGAGCCCACGTACGTTTTGATAGTAAAACGTGCATATAGAGGAGTTTTCGTTACGGTTATTGCAGAGAATTGAGCCTATCGGCTCGGCGTTACCGTGTGGTATTGTCAGCTGATGTGGCTTGAAAGCAAAACATAGGTCGAGTGGAAGCGGGTTGCTCGAAATCGAATTGGCGGAAGACAATTCCTTTTTGCCATGTTGAACCAGATAAGGCAAAACCCTTCAAATGCAAGCCAATACCAACTTTAAACGAAACAAACGTTAATATTAAACATAAAAGCCTTTGCATTGCTTCTGTAAATAGTCCTCCTAGAGCCTCAATAAACCAAAAACAACCATCAGATATTTGTTCGGTTCTTCCTGCTCCACGGTTGATCATGGGAGATTTCAACTCTCATGGTACAGGCTGGGGAGAACTGAACGACGACAACCGGTCTTCCTTGATATATGACCTCTGTGACAACTTCAATATGACAGTTCTTAACAATGGAGAAGTAACACGTTTGGCTGGTCCATCATCACTTGGCAGTAGATTAGACCTCACACTTTGTTCGAATTCATTATCGTTGGATTGCACATAGAATGTGATTCAAGATCCCCACGGTAGTGATCACTTGCCCATAAAAATTTCGATTGCCACCGGGTTCAATAAATGGGAATCCATTAACGTCACGTATGATCTTACCCGTCACATTGATTGGACAAAGTTCAGGACAGCCGTAGATGAAGCCATACCCACGGTAGAAGAGCTCCTACCGCTGGAGGAATATAACTTCCTCTCCAACCTGATCTTAGACTGCGCGCTTCAAGATCAAACTCGACCAGTTCCAGGAACGTCATTTCGCAGGAAACCTCCTTCTCCATGGTGGGATCAGCAATCCACCGAGGTTTACTGTAAAAAGTCCAACGCGTTGAAAGTTTTCCGTAGACGTGGAACACCTGAGCACTTCGAAGTATACACGGCTCACGAACGCGAACTTAAGAGCCTCATTAAGGCCAAAAAGATTCGGAGACGGGCTATCGCGCGAGACGTCGATGAGTACTCTTTGAAACACGGCGCGAAGATTGCGTAACCGAACTACGAACAACGAGAGCGAAGAATACTCGGACCAAAGAATCTTCATGTTCACGCGAAAAGTTTGTCCAGATATGAGAATTCGAAAGATGAGAACATCCAACCTTTTTCAATTGTAGAACTCTCTCTCGCACTCTTTTCGTGTGACAATACGGCTCCTAGGGCTGATAGAATCAAGTTCAAGGTGGGCGCTAAAGAAGGCGACATTTACGATCGACAAATCGCCTTCAATGAATTTTTTCCTATTTTTCGTCAAAAGTCACTCGTCAGCTGGCAGTATAAATGGAGTAAAGGAGATTTGGGGCGAAGGCAATATTCTATCATCCCAAAGGTGCGAAGAAATCTTGGTTTGGGGGGATGGATGTGGGTCGAGACTTTATTCGTGTGATGTTTCGCCTCATGTCCAATCATTATTGTTTGAACGCTCATTTATACCGAGTGCTGAGCGACAGCAATCTCTGTGAATGTGGACAAGGTTGCCAGGACGCAGATCACATTATTTGGTCATGTGCTGAGCAAGGTGGAGTCAGATCTGAGCCTTATGATTCCCGTCGGGCTCGAGGTAGACAACTCAATGTACCGGTTCGAGATATTTTGGCTGTACGTGATCTGGAGTTTATGAAACTCATTTATGTGTTTTTGACTGTATGTTTACTATAAGCTCTTTTTTTATCTGTGTTTGTGTGTTTTTTTTTTCTTTCTCAAAAATGTTCAAGTCAAAAGAAACCCAAAAGTTGTATAGTTATAAATTTTTAGCCAATTCCGAATTCAAAATAAACGTGCTTTGTAAACCATACTTCAAAGTCCTGCCCATCCTCCCATCCGTTCAATTGTTATTCCTATTAACCTCGAGACGGCCGCGAGTAATCGGTTTATCCCCTTAACGTAAGTTTTTAGATTATTGATGTATATAAATATGAAAATTTGGCTCTGTAATGTTGATTCGATTGAGCCTGTAAAAAAAAAATATTAAAAAAAAAATGCTAAACCAAGATTATACATTGTTTTTTATTCCCTGAATATTTCATGACAATCGGTTGAGAGACTTGTTTTTGAGGACGAGTTTAAAGTGATGCAATTTAACTGTGGACACCCTTTAATATACGAAATATTAACAGTTAATTCAAGCCGAACTGCAACACGGCAGACCGACCATGTGTACACATATTCAGTGTGGGGGTGGGTTTGGTTCGTTGTAGTTCCTAGTTGTATATAGGTACATAATGGATAAGTTGCAGATAAAAGATTAGGATGATTACTGGTAGCTATCAAATGTGAGCTCTATTTTTTCTGATCAATGTTGCTCTAATTATTTTCAGTTTCAGAAGTAAGTGTATCCATATCTCAACTCTTTGGATGGGGTTTTGACAAGGGCCGTTTTTCTGTTGCCTGAGTTGAGAAGATGCGAATTTAACCTCTGAAATCCTTGTCGCCCTAATGAAAACTAATGATTTCTCCTCCCCCGTCCCCTTTTGTAAAATTTTATTCTCATTGCCTTCGTTGTTGCCATTATATAAAACGGGCCTGGCATGGCGAGCAGCTATCTGTGATACATATCAGCTCTAAGTAGCAGTACACTCTACTACCTAGCACCAGGATTTTGACAATAAGAAGACCACAACCATACCACGTCACCTGCAGCTAGCCATCCGCAACGACGAGAACCTGAACAAACTTTTCTCCGGTGTGACTATCACATAGTGGTGTCCTGCAGCCCAAGAAGACTGAGAAGAAAATTTCGATTGCGAACCATGTTCCCTCCGTAAACAACTAAAATCCGTACTTTTAAGGATGATCAAATCAATTTACCGACTAAAGAGTATGTTTGATTGAAATTTCTCTTGAGCTCATCGAAATTGTCATTACCACGCACCGGTTCAACATGGCGTTGCTTAAAAAGCCGCGTCTCGGAGAAAATGGCCAAATCAATCGCCCACGTCATCTTCGTGGTCAAGTGGTTAGCGACGTCACTCGTCGTTCAAGTAATTGACATGAAGTGAGGGTTCGATTCCCGCTCCAGCCAGTGGAACTCGTTGCAAAACAAAAATGTCCATACTAGTCCACTGGCTGTTAGGTTAAGTTGTTCGTTGTAATTCCCTCTATGTTCAATGTTCAGTCTGTAGAATCTCGAGTTAAAGCCTGTGTAAATGTCTATTTTTATCGTAGTACTACGTGCTGCCAAACACCCAGGCCGTCCTGCAGCCTAAGATAACCAAGAAGAAAATTTCAATCGCAAACCGTGTTCCGTCCGTAAACAACTTAAATCCGTCCTTTTTAGGACGATCAAATTAATTTACCGACTAAAGAGTATGATTGATTGAAATTTCTCTTGAGCTCATCGAAATTTGCATTACCACGCACCGGTTCAACATGGCGTTGCTTAAAAAGCCGCGTCTCGGAGAAAATGGCCAAATCAATCGCCCACGTCATCTTCGTGGTCAAGTGGTTAGCGGCGTCAATCGTCGTTCAAGTAATTGACATGAAGTTTCGATTCCCGCTCCAGCCATTGGAACTTATTGCAAAACGAAAATATCTATACTGGTCCTCTGGGTGTTAGGATAAGTTGTTCGTTCGCTCTATGTTCGATGTTTAGTCTGTACAATCTCGAGTTAAACACGGTGTAAATGTCTAATTTTATGGTAGTATTATGTGCTGCCAAACACCCAGGTTGTCCTGCAGCCCAAGAAGACTGAGAAGAAAATTTCGATCGCGAACCATGTTCCCTCCGTAAACAACTAATATCCGCCCTCTCCAGGACGATCAAATCAATTTACCGACTAAAGAGTATGATTGATTGAAATTTCTCTTGAGCTCATCGAAATTTTCATTACCACGCCCCGGTTCAACATGGCGTTGCTCATCTTCGTGGTCAAGTGGTGAGCGGCGTCACTCGTCGTTCAAGTAATTGACATGAAGTGAGGTTTCGATTTCCGCTCCAGTCAGTTGAATTTTTGACGTAGGACTATGTCTGTGTTTTCAAAACTGGGGTACACGTTCGAATTGCGAAAATTTGGTGCGTCACGAAAAATATATAGGTTTTGAACGTTAATAACTAAGTCATTTCACGATCGATTTACAAATTGTTTTCACCAATTGATCGGAACATTTTCTTTGTTTTGATTTCAATATTTAAATCTTTTGATTTATAACATTCAACTATTGAAATTAACGCAAATGTATGGTGATGTCTTATAATGGCGATTTTTTTCAGAGTAAATTAACCAAATACACAGAAGTTTTCTAGCACAGATTTCATATTTAAGTATCGAACGTCTCTTAGGCAGCCATGAATGTTGTATAACGGGTACACCTTCGCATTTCGAATTAGGTTTTCGGTGGTCATGGAGCTGTGCAGAGTAGGATCTGCTGTTGGATCGTAGCCGGCAGCAGTACTGGCGAGCAGTCGTTGCCCAGAGAAGCGTTGGTGCAGTTGGCTATTGTTGCCGATGCTCCTTTCAACCTCGCTGCGAGAAACATCCCAAGTAACCACAAGCATTATATAATTGCAATTATTAAACCAAAATCAACATCATTAATGCGGGATCGCATTAATTCAACAGTTGTCAAGAAATGAAGCGTTAGATTAGATTTACGAATGTAATGATGCATTACCAATGCAATAATGCTACTTTAGCAATGTCTTATGGCATTACAAAAGATATAGCATTAGTTCGATCTTAGTGGGGCCCTTTTCTGCATTATTCAAACTTCAATGATGCACTAGACGTAATGCATATGCCCTATATATGCATGCTATTATAGCCTCGTGGTTACTTGGGATGGCTGCTAAAGCCTACGAGTTGGCGGGAAAAAGCCGCCCGTGACAACGAGACAAGAATCAATTATCCCACGTCACCTGCAGATGGCCACCCGCAACTACGAGGAGCTGAACCAATAAAGGAAAATTCAAGTTCAATCGCGAACCATGTTTCTCCCCTGTCGGCAAAATCCGTCCTTTTCAGAACGGCCAAATCAGTTTGCCAACTAAAGAGTTTGTTTGGTTAAAATTTTCTCTTGTGCTGTTTCAAATAATTTCAATTATCGCGCCCCGGCTGAACATAGCATTCATTAAACGCCGCGTCCCGGAGTAAATGACAAAGAACGTTGAACAACCAATGAACGAAATTCTAGAACGGATAATTCGAAACGAACTGCGACACTTCAGACCGACCATGTGGTTGAGTTCGTTGTAGTTCCTAGTTATGCATAGCGGATTAGTTGCTGGCGGTGGCAAGCAAATTAGGAATGTTTCGGTCAAGAAAATCATCCGTCTAGCGTGTAATAATTAAAACTAATTATTGTGGCACTATAATCGAAGTTCGTCCCCTTTGATGCAATTTGTATCACATTGCCTTCGTTGGTACCGCCTTCTTTCGTGCACTAGCATCCAACGCCATTACCTAATAGCTCTTAGCAGAACATTTTGATTCAGTCTTACGTCAGTCGTTGAGCTGTGCAGTGGCTATAGGATCGCAGGGTGCACTGGCGAGCAGTCGTTGCCCAGAGAGGCGTTGGTGAAGTTGGCTGTTGGTGCCGATGCTCCCGTCAACCTCGCTGCGAGAAACATGGCTGCTGAAGCCTGCGAGTTGGCGGGAAAAAGCCGCGCGTGGCAACAACGAGACAAGAATTATCCCACGTCACCTGCAGATGGCCACCCGCAACAACGAGGAACTGAACCAAGAATACCAAGAAGAGAGCCCAAGTTCAATCGCGAACCATGTTTCTTCCCCGTCAACTAAATCATTACCCGACTGAACATGGCATTGCTTTAAACGCCGCGTCCCGGAGTAAATGGCAAAGCGCGTTGAACAACCAACGAACCTACAGATCCATAAGTATCTTCTACGCATTAAAGATAGTGGCCCTCTCAACCATTGCAGAAAATACAACCGGGCCGTATCACCATAAAGAGCCACCAAATGCTTTCTAAAGTGTGTACAATAAAATTTTCTTACGTATTTACTTCCTAAAGCTGTTCTAACGCTCCATTTGCACTTTTTCAACCTAGACGTCTATCGGCAATAATAGACTTTGAATTCCCAAACAGACCACAACCATCTCACAACGCAATAAGGATAATGATCTCCAGGTGGTCGATCATATCAACAGGATGTGCTCTTGTGGTGCATTCTCGCTCCACCATCTCGGAAGGCGAACAGTTCCAGTAGCAAAGTTCGGAAAAAGAAAACGTATAGCACCACATCTACCGGGTGCTGAAGCATTTTAACCCGATACTGTCGTTTCCTCCAAAGCGATAAGCATTATGAACAGCTTCGTCTATTGTTGGGTTACCACCCAACGACGAATGAGTGCGCTTACTGTAGTGCGCACACTACTTTCACTCGATAGTTGTTGCACCTCTTATCTCTTGGCATTGACAACGGAAGTGTGACAACTGTCATCGACGTCATCTATCGTCATCAGTAAAGCAACCGCGATCTTGCAAGCAACAGTCCTGTTTCACTCAGTATTCATTTTAATTTGTATTTTTGGCTAGAAATAAAGTATTTAATTGTTTGTTTAAAACGTAACAAAGTGGCGACGAGTCCGGTGAAACGCGTGTCGGTGGATAAAATACTGAAAGTATCGCGACACGTTGAAACCGCGTGCGTCAAACAATCCAAAGATGTCGAATCTGCCATCGCAGCAGAACCACGATCAGCCCTTCAAGGAGCCAATTCTCAAGATCCTCAACAATCAGAATGTGCTGATGACACGCCTTTCAGAACAGGTGTCGGCTATCCAGGGAAGCATGCACAATACGAATCGGAACGAATATATCCTCGATTCCTTAGCGACGAATATCACCGAATTCGTTTACGACATGGAGAAAGGATGCTCCTTCGATGCTTGGTTCTCGCGGTATGCAGACCTCTTCGAAAAGGATGCGGCCCAGCTCAAGGACGACGCAAAGGTTCGATTGCTGTTCAGAAAGCTGAGTCCCGCTGCACACGAAAGGTATACATAATTCATTCTACCTAAACTCTCGAAAGAATTCTTGTTTGAGGAGACCGTTGCCAAGCTGAAGACGATTTTGGGCACGCCAGTATCCACTTTACATCGTCGATATCAGTGCCTCCAGACAACAAAGGACGAGAATGAGGACTTTATCAGTTACTCCTGCAAAGTAAATCGAGCGTGCGTCGACTTTAAGCTGCAGCAGCTAAAGGAGGAGCAGTTTAAATGCCTGATATTCGTGTGTGGGCTCAACTCCTCTAAGGACTTGGACATCCGGATGCGCCTGCTGTCGAAGATCAACGAAGCGAACGACATCACACTGGAAAAAGTAGTCGAGGAGTGCAAAAGCCTTATAAATCTGAAGCAAGATACGGTGCTCATCGGGGGTCAATCTTCGACATCCACTGTCGCTTCTACAAACGCCTACAGACCCCGTTCTCCGAACAATCGCCAGAAGGGAAACTTGAACAACAAAAACAAAAGGGATGCTCCGAAAATGCATTGCTGGTGTTGTGGCGGTATGCATTTCTCCAGTCAATGCAATTTCAAGGAACATAAGTGCCGGGACTGTGGTTGAACGGGCCACAAGGAAGGCTACTGCGGGTGCTTCAAGCAGCGTCCGAAGTCAAACAGTGGGAAGCAGCAGTACAAATCAAGGCACTCAAAAAAGATCGTGGTAGTAAAGGACGTGAAACGAAGCCGGCGGTACGTGGAAACAAACATCAACGGAGTGCCAGTCAACCTTCAACTGGATTCCCGCTCTGACATAATCATTATCTCCAAGCAAAATTGGATCAAGGTCGGGGCTCCCCAGACGTCACCGCCCGACTGTCAAGTGCAGACAGCTTCCGGTAGCAGGCTCGCTATCGATGCAATGTTTCGAGCCTCCATCAACATCGGCGATACACAACGGGAAGGTACATGTTACGTTTGTAATGCTAACCTTTCCTTGAATGTTTTAGGCTCAGACTTGTTGGACGAGTTTGGCCTGTGGGACGTTCCGTTTTCGTCTTTCTGCAAACTGGTCGGGCCTAACAAGAAGACCAGCAGATTTCCGAGCTGAGGGCAATGTTTCCAGGCGTTTTCACGGAACGCATGGGCCTCTGTAAATAAACGCAAGTACATTTCACGCTCAAGGAGGATGCCCGACCGGTACTCAAGCCTAAGCGACCGGTATCGTACGGAATGGAAGCGGTCGTCGAAGACGAACTGAAGCGCCTGGAAGACTTGGGTATTATCACACCGGTTACGTATGCAGATTGGGCAGCACCGATTGTAGTAGTACGTAAGCCGGACCGATCCGTCCGCATATGTGCCGACTTCTCCACCGGGTTGAACAGCGTACTGGAGTCGCACAACTATCCTCTACCACTTCCGGAGGACATTTTCAATCGAATGGCAAACTGCACCGTGTTTAGCCATGTCGATCTATCCAACGCTTACCTACAGGTCCCAGTTGACAAGGAAAGTCGCAAGTTGATCAACATCAACACACACAAGGGACTGTACCAATTCAATCGACTTTCACCCGGAATCAAGAGCGCGCCGGGAGCGTTCCAACAAATCATGGACACGATGCTGGCAGGAATCGAATGTACGTCACCGTACCTCGATGACATCCTAGTCGGTGGTTGAAATTTGTATGGAGGAACACAGACAGAATCTAGTTTTGCAGCGCAGGAGTATGGATTTACGTTGAAGTACGAGAAGTGCCGATTCTTCATGCGTCAGGTAAAGTACCTGGGTCTACTTCTGGATTCCGAGGGCATCCGCCCCGATCCGGATAAGGTGAAAGTGATAGTCAACATGCCCCCGCCACATGACGTCCCAACACTGAGATCATATTTATGTTCAGTCTGTAGAATCTCGAGTTAAAGCCTGTGTAAATGTCTATTTTTATCGTAGTATTACGTGCTGCCAAACACCCAGGCCGTCCTGCAGCCTAAGATAACCAAGAAGAAAATTTCAATCGCAAACCGTGTTCCGTCCGTAAACAACTTAAATCCGTCCTTTTTAGGACGATCAAATTAATTTACCGACTAAAGAGAATGATTGATTGAAATTTCTCTTGAGCTCATCGAAATTTGCATTACCACGCACCGGTTCAACATGGCGTTGCTTAAAAAGCCGCGTCTCGGAGAAAATGGCCAAATCAATCGCCCACGTCATCTTCGTGGTCAAGTGGTTAGCGGCGTCAATCGTCGTTCAAGTAATTGACATGAAGTTTCGATTCCCGCTCCAGCCATTGGAACTTATTGCAAAACGAAAATATCTATACTGGTCCTCTGGGTGTTAGGATAAGTTGTTCGTTCGCTCTATGTTCGATGTATAGTCTGTACAATCTCGAGTTAAAGACGGTGTAAATGTCTAATTTTATGGTAGTATTATGTGCTGCCAAACACCCAGGTTGTCCTGCAGCCCAAGAAGACTGAGAAGAAAATTTCGATCGCGAACCATGTTCCCTCCGTAAACAACTAATATCCGCCCTCTCCAGGACGATCAAATCAATTTACCGACTAAAGAGTATGATTGATTGAAATTTCTCTTGAGCTCATCGAAATTTTCATTACCACGCCCCGGTTCAACATGGCGTTGCTGATCTTCGTGGTCAAGTGGTGAGCGGCGTCACTCGTCGTTCAAGTAATTGACATGAAGTGAGGTTTCGATTTCCGCTCCAGTCAGTTGAATTTTTGACGTAGGACTATGTCTGTGTTTTCAAAACTGGGTACACGTTCGAATTGCGAAAATTTGGAGCGTCACGAAAAATATATAGGTTTTGAACGTTAATAACTAAGTCATTTCACGATCGATTTACAAATTGTTTTCACCAATCGATCGGAACATTTTCTTTGCTTCGATTTCAATATTTAAATCTTTTGATTTATAACATTCAACTATTGAAATTAACTCAAATGTATGGTGATGTCTTATAATGGTGATTTTTTCAGAGTAAATTTACCAAATACACAGAAGTTTTCTAGCACAGATTTCATATTTAAGTATCGAACGTCTCTTAGGCAGCCATGAATGTTATATAACGGGTACACCTTCGCATTTCGAATTAGTTTTTCGGTGGTCATGGAGCTGTGCAGGGTAGGATCTGCTGTTGGATCGTAGCCGGCAGCAGCACTGGCGAGCAGTCGTTGCCCAGAGAAGCGTTGGTGCAGTTGGCTATTGTTGCCGATGCTCCTTTCAACCTCGCTGCGAGAAACATCCCAAGTAACCACAAGCATTATATAATTGCAATTATTAAACCAAAATCAACATCATTAATGCGGGATCGCATTAATTCAACAGTTGTCAAGAAATGAAGCGTTAGATTAGATTTACGAATGTAATGATGCATTACCAATGCAATAATGCTACTTTAGCAATGTCTTATGGCATTACAAAAGATATAGCATTAGTTCGATCTTAGTGGGGCCCTTTTCTGCATTATTCCAACTTCAATGATGCACTAGACGTAATGCATATGCCCTATATATGCATGCTATTATAGCCTCGTGGTTACTTGGGATGGCTGCTAAAGCCTACGAGTTGGCGGGAAAAAGCCGCCCGTGACAACGAGACAAGAATCAATTATCCCACGTCACCTGCAGATGGCCACCCGCAACTACGAGGAGCTGAACCAATAAAGGAAAATTCAAGTTCAATCGCGAACCATGTTTCTCCCCTGTCGGCAAAATCCGTCCTTTTCAGAACGGCCAAATCAGTTTGCCAACTAAAGAGTTTGTTTGGTTAAAATTTTCTCTTGTGCTGTTTCAAATTAATTTCAATTATCGCGCCCCGGCTGAACATAGCATTCATTAAACGCCGCGTCCCGGAGTAAATGACAAAGAACGTTGAACAACCAATGAACGAAATTCTAGAACGGATAATTCGAAACGAACTGCGACACTTCAGACCGACCATGTGGTTGAGTTCGTTGTAGTTCCTAGTTATGCATAGCGGATTAGCTGCTGGCGGTGGCAAGCAAATTAGGAATGTTTCGGTCAAGAAAATCATCCGTCTAGCGTGTAATAATTAAAACTAATTATTGTGGCACAATAATCGAAGTTCGTCCCCTTTGATGCAATTTGTATCACATTGCCTTCGTTGGTACCGCCTTCTTTCGTGCACTAGCATCCGACGCCATTACCTAATAGCTCTTAGCAGAACATTTTGATTCAGTCTTACGTCAGTCGTTGAGCTGTGCAGTGGCTGTAGGATCGCAGGGTGCACTGGCGAGCAGTCGTTGCCCAGAGAGGCGTTGGTGAAGTTGGCTGTTGGTGCCGATGCTCCCGTCAACCTCGCTGCGAGAAACATGGCTGCTGAAGACTGCGAGTTGGCGGAAAAAAGCCGCGCGTGGCAACAACGAGACAAGAATTATCCCACGTCACCTGCAGATGGCCACCCGCAACAACGAGGAACTGAACCAAGAATACCAAGAAGAGAGCCCAAGTTCAATCGCGAACCATGTTTCTTCCCCGTCAACTAAATCATTACCCGACTGAACATGGCATTGCTTTAAACGCCGCGTCCCGGAGTAAATGGCAAAGCGCGTTGAACAACCAACGAACCTACAGATCCATAAGTATCTTCTACGCATTAAAGATAGTGGCCCTCTCAACCATTGTAGATAATACAACCGGGCCGTATCACCATAAAGAGCCACCAAATGCTTTCTAAAGTGTGTACAATAAAATTTTCTTACGTATTTACTTCCTAAAGCTGTTCTAACACTCCATTTGCACTTTCTCAACCTAGACGTCTATCGGCAATAATAGACTTTGAATTCCCAAACAGACCACAACCATCTAACAACGCAATAAGGATAATGATCTCCAGGTGGTCGATCATATCAACAGGATGTGCTCTTGTGGTGCATTCTCGCTCCACCATCTCGGAAGGCGAACAGTTCCAGTAGCAAAGTTCGGAAAAAGAAAACGTATAGCACCACATCTACCGGGTGCTGAAGCATTTTAACCCGATACTGTCGTTTCCTCCAAAGCGATAAGCATTATGAACAGCTTCGTCTATTGTTGGGTTACCACCCAACGACGAATGAGTGCGCTTACTGTAGTGCGCACACTACTTTCACTCGATAGTTGTTGCACCTCTTATCTCTTGGCATTGACAACGGAAGTGTGACAACTGTCATCGACGTCATCTATCGTCATCAGTAAAGCAACCGCGATCTTGCAAGCAACAGTCCTGTTTCACTCAGTATTCATTTTAATTTGTATTTTTGGCTAGAAATAAAGTATTTAATTGTTTGTTTAAAACGTAACAAAGTGGCGACGAGTCCGGTGAAACGCGTGTCGGTGGATAAAATACTGAAAGTATCGCGACACGTTGAAACCGCGTGCGTCAAACAATCCAAAGATGTCGAATCTGCCATCGCAGCAGAACCACGATCAGCCCTTCAAGGAGACAATTCTCAAGATCCTCAACAATCAGAATGTGCTGATGACACGCCTTTCAGAACAGGTGTCGGCTATCCAGGGAAGCATGCACAATACGAATCGGAACGAATATATCCTCGATTCCTTAGCGACGAATATCACCGAATTCGTTTACGACATGGAGAAAGGATGCTCCTTCGATGCTTGGTTCTCGCGGTATGCAGACCTCTTCGAAAAGGATGCGGCCCAGCTCAAGGACGACGCAAAGGTTCGATTGCTGTTCAGAAAGCTGAGTCCCGCTGCACACGAAAGGTATACATAATTCATTCTACCTAAACTCTCGAAAGAATTCTTGTTTGAGGAGACCGTTGCCAAGCTGAAGACGATTTTGGGCACGCCAGTATCCACTTTACATCGTCGATATCAGTGCCTCCAGATAACAAAGGACGAGAATGAGGACTTTATCAGTTACTCCTGCAAAGTAAATCGAGCGTGCGTCGACTTTAAGCTGCAGCAGCTAAAGGAGGAGCAGTTTAAATGCCTGATATTCGTGTGTGGGCTCAACTCCTCTAAGGACTTGGACATCCGGATGCGCCTGCTGTCGAAGATCAACGAAGCGAACGACATCACACTGGAAAAAGTAGTCGAGGAGTGCAAAAGCCTTATAAATCTGAAGCAAGATACGGTGCTCATCGGGGGTCAATCTTCGACATCCACTGTCGCTTCTACAAACGCCTACAGACCCCGTTCTCCGAACAATCGCCAGAAGGGAAACTTGAACAACAAAAACAAAAGGGATGCTCCGAAAATGCATTGCTGGTGTTGTGGCGGTATGCATTTCTCCAGTCAATGCAATTTCAAGGAACATAAGTGCCGGGACTGTGGTCGAACGGGCCACAAGGAAGGCTACTGCGGGTGCTTCAAGCAGCGTCCGAAGTCAAACAGTGGGAAGCAGCAGTACAAATCAAGGCACTCAAAAAAGATCGTGGTAGTAAAGGACGTGAAACGAAGCCGGCGGTACGTGGAAACAAACATCAACGGAGTGCCAGTCAACCTTCAACTGGATTCCGGCTCTGACATAACCATTATCTCCAAGCAAAATTGGATCAAGGTCGGGGCTCCCCAGACGTCACCGCCCGACTGTCAAGTGCAGACAGCTTCCGGTAGCAGGCTCGCTATCGATGCAATGTTTCGAGCCTCCATCAACATCGGCGATACACAACGGGAAGGTACATGTTACGTTTGTAATGCTAACCTTTCCTTGAATGTTTTAGGCTCAGACTTGTTGGACGAGTTTGGCCTGTGGGACGTTCCGTTTTCGTCTTTCTGCAAACTGCTCGGGCCTAACAAGAAGACCAGCAGATTTCCGAGCTGAGGGCAATGTTTCCAGGCGTTTTCACGGAACGCATGGGCCTCTGTAAATAAACGCAAGTACATTTCACGCTCAAGGAGGATGCCCGACCGGTACTCAAGCCTAAGCGACCGGTATCGTACGGAATGGAAGCGGTCGTCGAAGACGAACTGAAGCGCCTGGAAGACTTGGGTATTATCACACCGGTTACGTATGCAGATTGGGCAGCACCGATTGTAGTAGTACGTAAGCCGGACCGATCCGTCCGCATATGTGCCGACTTCTCCACCGGGTTGAACAGCGTACTGGAGTCGCACAACTATCCTCTACCACTTCCGGAGGACATTTTCAATCGAATGGCAAACTGCACCGTGTTTAGCCATGTCGATCTATCCAACGCTTACCTACAGGTCCCAGTTGACAAGGAAAGTCGCAAGTTGATCAACATCAACACACACAAGGGACTGTACCAATTCAATCGACTTTCACCCGGAATCAAGAGCGCGCCGGGAGCGTTCCAACAAATCATGGACACGATGCTGGCAGGAATCGAATGTACGTCACCGTACCTCGATGACATCCTAGTCGGTGGTTGAAATATGTATGGAGGAACACAGACAGAATCTAGTTTTGCAGCGCAGGAGTATGGATTTACGTTGAAGTACGAGAAGTGCCGATTCTTCATGCGTCAGGTAAAGTACCTGGGTCTACTTCTGGATTCCGAGGGCATCCGCCCCGATCCGGATAAGGTGAAAGTGATAGTCAACATGCCCCCGCCACATGACGTCCCAACACTGAGATCATATTTATGTTCAGTCTGTAGAATCTCGAGTTAAAGCCTGTGTAAATGTCTATTTTTATCGTAGTATTACGTGCTGCGAAACACCCAGGCCGTCCTGCAGCCTAAGATAACCAAGAAGAAAATTTCAATCGCAAACCGTGTTCCGTCCGTAAACAACTTAAATCCGTCCTTTTTAGGACGATCAAATTAATTTACCGACTAAAGAGAATGATTGATTGAAATTTCTCTTGAGCTCATCGAAATTTGCATTACCACGCACCGGTTCAACATGGCGTTGCTTAAAAAGCCGCGTCTCGGAGAAAATGGCCAAATCAATCGCCCACGTCATCTTCGTGGTCAAGTGGTTAGCGGCGTCAATCGTCGTTCAAGTAATTGACATGAAGTTTCGATTCCCGCTCCAGCCATTGGAACTTATTGCAAAACGAAAATATCTATACTGGTCCTCTGGGTGTTAGGATAAGTTGTTCGTTCGCTCTATGTTCGATGTATAGTCTGTACAATCTCGAGTTAAAGACGGTGTAAATGTCTAATTTTATGGTAGTATTATGTGCTGCCAAACACCCAGGTTGTCCTGCAGCCCAAGAAGACTGAGAAGAAAATTTCGATCGCGAACCATGTTCCCTCCGTAAACAACTAATATCCGCCCTCTCCAGGACGATCAAATCAATTTACCGACTAAAGAGTATGATTGATTGAAATTTCTCTTGAGCTCATCGAAATTTTCATTACCACGCCCCGGTTCAACATGGCGTTGCTCATCTTCGTGGTCAAGTGGTGAGCGGCGTCACTCGTCGTTCAAGTAATTGACATGAAGTGAGGTTTCGATTTCCGTTCCAGTCAGTTGAATTTTTGACGTAGGACTATGTCTGTGTTTTCAAAACTGGGGTACACGTTCGAATTGCGAAAATTTGGAGCGTCACGAAAAATATATAGGTTTTGAACGTTAATAACTAAGTCATTTCACGATCGATTTACAAATTGTTTTCACCAATCGATCGGAACATTTTCTTTGCTTCGATTTCAATATTTAAATCTTTTGATTTATAACATTCAACTATTGAAATTAACGCAAATGTATGGTGATGTCTTATAATGGCGATTTTTTCAGAGTAAATTTACCAAATACACAGAAGTTTTCTAGCACAGATTTCATATTTAAGTATCGAACGTCTCTTAGGCAGCCATGAATGTTATATAACGGGTACACCTTCGCATTTCGAATTAGTTTTTCGGTGGTCATGGAGCTGTGCAGAGTAGGATCTGCTGTTGGAACCGATGAAAGGTATACATAATTCATTCTACCTAAACTCTCGAAAGAATTCTTGTTTGAGGAGACCGTTGCCAAGCTGAAGACGATTTTGGGCACGCCAGTATCCACTTTACATCGTCGATATCAGTGCCTCCAGACAACAAAGGACGAGAATGAGGACTTTATCAGTTACTCCTGCAAAGTAAATCGAGCGTGCGTCGACTTTAAGCTGCAGCAGCTAAAGGAGGAGCAGTTTAAATGCCTGATATTCGTGTGTGGGCTCAACTCCTCTAAGGACTTGGACATCCGGATGCGCCTGCTGTCGAAGATCAACGAAGCGAACGACATCACACTGGAAAAAGTAGTCGAGGAGTGCAAAAGCCTTATAAATCTGAAGCAAGATACGGTGCTCATCGGGGGTCAATCTTCGACATCCACTGTCGCTTCTACAAACGCCTACAGACCCCGTTCTCCGAACAATCGCCAGAAGGGAAACTTGAACAACAAAAACAAAAGGGATGCTCCGAAAATGCATTGCTGGTGTTGTGGCGGTATGCATTTCTCCAGTCAATGCAATTTCAAGGAACATAAGTGCCGGGACTGTGGTTGAACGGGCCACAAGGAAGGCTACTGCGGGTGCTTCAAGCAGCGTCCGAAGTCAAACAGTGGGAAGCAGCAGTACAAATCAAGGCACTCAAAAAAGATCGTGGTAGTAAAGGACGTGAAACGAAGCCGGCGGTACGTGGAAACAAACATCAACGGAGTGCCAGTCAACCTTCAACTGGATTCCGGCTCTGACATAACCATTATCTCCAAGCAAAATTGGATCAAGGTCGGGGCTCCCCAGACGTCACCACCCGACTGTCAAGTGCAGACAGCTTCCGGTAGCAGGCTCGCTATCGATGCAATGTTTCGAGCCTCCATCAACATCGGCGATACACAACGGGAAGGTACATGTTACGTTTGTAATGCTAACCTTTCCTTGAATGTTTTAGGCTCAGACTTGTTGGACGAGTTTGGCCTGTGGGACGTTCCGTTTTCGTCTTTCTGCAAACTGGTCGGGCCTAACAAGAAGACCAGCAGATTTCCGAGCTGAGGGCAATGTTTCCAGGCGTTTTCACGGAACGCATGGGCCTCTGTAAATAAACGCAAGTACATTTCACGCTCAAGGAGGATGCCCGACCGGTACTCAAGCCTAAGCGACCGGTATCGTACGGAATGGAAGCGGTCGTCGAAGACGAACTGAAGCGCCTGGAAGACTTGGGTATTATCACACCGGTTACGTATGCAGATTGGGCAGCACCGATTGTAGTAGTACGTAAGCCGGACCGATCCGTCCGCATATGTGCCGACTTCTCCACCGGGTTGAACAGCGTACTGGAGTCGCACAACTATCCTCTACCACTTCCGGAGGACATTTTCAATCGAATGGCAAACTGCACCGTGTTTAGCCATGTCGATCTATCCAACGCTTACCTACAGGTCCCAGTTGACAAGGAAAGTCGCAAGTTGATCAACATCAACACACACAAGGGACTGTACCAATTCAATCGACTTTCACCCGGAATCAAGAGCGCGCCGGGAGCGTTCCAACAAATCATGGACACGATGCTGGCAGGAATCGAATGTACGTCACCGTACCTCGATGACATCCTAGTCGGTGGTTGAAATATGTATGGAGGAACACAGACAGAATCTAGTTTTGCAGCGCAGGAGTATGGATTTACGTTGAAGTACGAGAAGTGCCGATTCTTCATGCGTCAGGTAAAGTACCTGGGTCTACTTCTGGATTCCGAGGGCATCCGCCCCGATCCGGATAAGGTGAAAGTGATAGTCAACATGCCCCCGCCACATGACGTCCCAACACTGAGATCATATTTATGTTCAGTCTGTAGAATCTCGAGTTAAAGCCTGTGTAAATGTCTATTTTTATCGTAGTATTACGTGCTGCCAAACACCCAGGCCGTCCTGCAGCCTAAGATAACCAAGAAGAAAATTTCAATCGCAAACCGTGTTCCGTCCGTAAACAACTTAAATCCGTCCTTTTTAGGACGATCAAATTAATTTACCGACTAAAGAGAATGATTGATTGAAATTTCTCTTGAGCTCATCGAAATTTGCATTACCACGCACCGGTTCAACATGGCGTTGCTTAAAAAGCCACGTCTCGGAGAAAATGGCCAAATCAATCGCCCACGTCATCTTCGTGGTCAAGTGGTTAGCGGCGTCAATCGTCGTTCAAGTAATTGACATGAAGTTTCGATTCCCGCTCCAGCCATTGGAACTTATTGCAAAACGAAAATATCTATACTGGTCCTCTGGGTGTTAGGATAAGTTGTTCGTTCGCTCTATGTTCGATGTTTAGTCTGTACAATCTCGAGTTAAAGACGGTGTAAATGTCTAATTTTATGGTAGTATTATGTGCTGCCAAACACCCAGGTTGTCCTGCAGCCCAAGAAGACTGAGAAGAAAATTTCGATCGCGAACCATGTTCCCTCCGTAAACAACTAATATCCGCCCTCTCCAGGACGATCAAATCAATTTACCGACTAAAGAGTATGATTGATTGAAATTTCTCTTGAGCTCATCGAAATTTTCATTACCACGCCCCGGTTCAACATGGCGTTGCTCATCTTCGTGGTCAAGTGGTGAGCGGCGTCACTCGTCGTTCAAGTAATTGACATGAAGTGAGGTTTCGATTTCCGTTCCAGTCAGTTGAATTTTTGACGTAGGACTATGTCTGTGTTTTCAAAACTGGGGTACACGTTCGAATTGCGAAAATTTGGAGCGTCACGAAAAATATATAGGTTTTGAACGTTAATAACTAAGTCATTTCACGATCGATTTACAAATTGTTTTCACCAATCGATCGGAACATTTTCTTTGCTTCGATTTCAATATTTAAATCTTTTGATTTATAACATTCAACTATTGAAATTAACGCAAATGTATGGTGATGTCTTATAATGGCGATTTTTTCAGAGTAAATTTACCAAATACACAGAAGTTTTCTAGCACAGATTTCATATTTAAGTATCGAACGTCTCTTAGGCAGCCATGAATGTTATATAACGGGTACACCTTCGCATTTCGAATTAGTTTTTCGGTGGTCATGGAGCTGTGCAGAGTAGGATCTGCTGTTGGAACCGATGAAAGGTATACATAATTCATTCTACCTAAACTCTCGAAAGAATTCTTGTTTGAGGAGACCGTTGCCAAGCTGAAGACGATTTTGGGCACGCCAGTATCCACTTTACATCGTCGATATCAGTGCCTCCAGACAACAAAGGACGAGAATGAGGACTTTATCAGTTACTCCTGCAAAGTAAATCGAGCGTGCGTCGACTTTAAGCTGCAGCAGCTAAAGGAGGAGCAGTTTAAATGCCTGATATTCGTGTGTGGGCTCAACTCCTCTAAGGACTTGGACATCCGGATGCGCCTGCTGTCGAAGATCAACGAAGCGAACGACATCACACTGGAAAAAGTAGTCGAGGAGTGCAAAAGCCTTATAAATCTGAAGCAAGATACGGTGCTCATCGGGGGTCAATCTTCGACATCCACTGCCAAACACCCAGGCCGTCCTGCAGCCTAAGATAACCAAGAAGAAAATTTCAATCGCAAACCGTGTTCCGTCCGTAAACAACTTAAATCCGTCCTTTTTAGGACGATCAAATTAATTTACCGACTAAAGAGAATGATTGATTGAAATTTCTCTTGAGCTCATCGAAATTTGCATAACCACGCAACGGTTCAACATGGCGTTGCTTAAAAAGCCGCGTCTCGGAGAAAATGGCCAAATCAATCGCCCACGTCATCTTCGTGGTCAAGTGGTTAGCGGCGTCAATCGTCGTTCAAGTAATTGACATGAAGTTTCGATTCCCGCTCCAGCCATTGGAACTTATTGCAAAACGAAAATATCTATACTGGTCCTCTGGGTGTTAGGATAAGTTGTTCGTTCGCTCTATGTTCGATGTTTAGTCTGTACAATCTCGAGTTAAAGACGGTGTAAATGTCTAATTTTATGGTAGTATTATGTGCTGCCAAACACCCAGGTTGTCCTGCAGCCCAAGAAGACTGAGAAGAAAATTTCGATCGCGAACCATGTTCCCTCCGTAAACAACTAATATCCGCCCTCTCCAGGACGATCAAATCAATTTACCGACTAAAGAGTATGATTGATTGAAATTTCTCTTGAGCTCATCGAAATTTTCATTACCACGCCCCGGTTCAACATGGCGTTGCTCATCTTCGTGGTCAAGTGGTGAGCGGCGTCACTCGTCGTTCAAGTAATTGACATGAAGTGAGGTTTCGATTTCCGTTCCAGTCAGTTGAATTTTTGACGTAGGACTATGTCTGTGTTTTCAAAACTGGGGTACACGTTCGAATTGCGAAAATTTGGAGCGTCACGAAAAATATATAGGTTTTGAACGTTAATAACTAAGTCATTTCACGATCGATTTACAAATTGTTTTCACCAATCGATCGGAACATTTTCTTTGCTTCGATTTCAATATTTAAATCTTTTGATTTATAACATTCAACTATTGAAATTAACGCAAATGTATGGTGATGTCTTATAATGGCGATTTTTTCAGAGTAAATTTACCAAATACACAGAAGTTTTCTAGCACAGATTTCATATTTAAGTATCGAACGTCTCTTAGGCAGCCATGAATGTTATATAACGGGTACACCTTCGCATTTCGAATTAGTTTTTCGGTGGTCATGGAGCTGTGCAGAGTAGGATCTGCTGTTGGAACCGATGAAAGGTATACATAATTCATTCTACCTAAACTCTCGAAAGAATTCTTGTTTGAGGAGACCGTTGCCAAGCTGAAGACGATTTTGGGCACGCCAGTATCCACTTTACATCGTCGATATCAGTGCCTCCAGACAACAAAGGACGAGAATGAGGACTTTATCAGTTACTCCTGCAAAGTAAATCGAGCGTGCGTCGACTTTAAGCTGCAGCAGCTAAAGGAGGAGCAGTTTAAATGCCTGATATTCGTGTGTGGGCTTAACTCCTCTAAGGACTTGGACATCCGGATGCGCCTGCTGTCGAAGATCAACGAAGCGAACGACATCACACTGGAAAAAGTAGTCGAGGAGTGCAAAAGCCTTATAAATCTGAAGCAAGATACGGTGCTCATCGGGGGTCAATCTTCGACATCCACTGTCGCTTCTACAAACGCCTACAGACCCCGTTCTCCGAACAATCGCCAGAAGGGAAACTTGAACAACAAAAACAAAAGGGATGCTCCGAAAATGCATTGCTGGTGTTGTGGCGGTATGCATTTCTCCAGTCAATGCAATTTCAAGGAACATAAGTGCCGGGACTGTGGTTGAACGGGCCACAAGGAAGGCTACTGCGGGTGCTTCAAGCAGCGTCCGAAGTCAAACAGTGGGAAGCAGCAGTACAAATCAAGGCACTCAAAAAAGATCGTGGTAGTAAAGGACGTGAAACGAAGCCGGCGGTACGTGGAAACAAACATCAACGCGGAGTGCCAGTCAACCTTCAACTGGATTCCGGCTCTGACATAACCATTATCTCCAAGCAAAATTGGATCAAGGTCGGGGCTCCCCAGACGTCACCGCCCGACTGTCAAGTGCAGACAGCTTCCGGTAGCAGGCTCGCTATCGATGCAATGTTTCGAGCCTCCATCAACATCGGCGATACACAACGGGAAGGTTCATGTTACATTTGTAATGCTAACCTTTCCTTGAATGTTTTAGGCTCAGACTTGTTGGACGAGTTTGGCCTGTGGGACGTTCCGTTTTCGTCTTTCTGCAAACTGGTCGGGCCTAACAAGAAGACCAGCAGATTTCCGAGCTGAGGGCAATGTTTCCAGGCGTTTTCACGGAACGCATGGGTCTCTGTAAATAAACGCAAGTACATTTCACGCTCAAGGAGGATGCCCGACCGGTACTCAAGCCTAAGCGACCGGTATCGTACGGAATGGAAGCGGTCGTCGAAGACGAACCATTTACACAGATCTCTCTGCGGCCTTCGATAAAATGAACCATCAGATTGCCATTTCTAAATACGGCAATATGGGTGTTCACGATCAGTTGTTGAACTGGCTCCGTTCATACCTGACTGGTAGAACTATGTCCGTGAAGATTGCAGATTACGCCTCATCTAGCTTTCCGGTAACATCCGGCGTTCCTCAAGGTAGCCACCTTGGCCCATTCCTTTTCCTGCTATATATGAACGACGTGAACTTGGTCCTCAAATGCCTGAAATTATCCTACGCGGATGACCTGAAGCTGTACTACGTTATAAAATGTCCGGAAGACGCCCACTTTCTTCAGCAGGAACTGCAAGTGTTTGATAACTGGTGCCGAATCAACAGAATGTCCTTAAATGTATCCAAATGCTCAACTATCTCCTTCGGCCGAAAACGTGCGATGTATCTTCATGACTACATCCTTCGAGGTACGCGCTTGAAACGAGAAACAACGGTCAAGGATCTGGGAGTAATGCTGGACTCCAAACTGTCGTTCAAGGTTCACATTTCGTATATTGTTTCCAAGGCCTCTTCGCAGCTAGGATTTATGTTCCGCTTCGCAAAAAACTTCAAGGACGTTTACTGTCTGAAGGCATTATACTGCTCTTTGGTTCGCCCTTTCATGGAATACTGTGCCATCGTTTGGTCCCCTTTCTACCAAAACGCAGTCCAGAGGATCGAAGCTGTTCAGCGAAGGTTTATACGCTTTGCTTTGCGACATCTTCGCTGGCAAGACCCTCGCAGATTGCCAAGTTATGAAAGTCGGTGCAAGCTCATCAACCTGGAAATGTTGGAAGGTAGGCGTATGGTAGCCAAAGCGTGTTTCATTGGTGATCTGCTTCAAGGAAATGTTGATTGTTCCGGTCTACTGGATCTCTTGACCATCAACACTCGACGACGAAATCTCCGTTTACAACAGTTCTTCGTGTTCCGGCACTCAAGAACCAACTACGGAAAACACGAACCTGTGCAAAGCATGTGCCGCGTTTTCAACAGCTGCTATAATGTGTTTGATTTTAATGTATCCCGTGATGTTAATAAGCGTTGTTTCCGTATAAGTCTTTGTTAAGTTTTGTTAATTTTCGTATGTAATTTAATTTTTTAAAGGGTCATTGGGATGAACATTTTTATCTGTTGACGAAAATAAAATAATAATAATAACTGTCATCGACGTCATCGATCGTCATCAGTAAAGCAACCTCGATCTTGCAAGCAACAGTCCTGTTTCACTCAGTATTCATTTTAATTTTTTTTTGGCAATAAATAAAGTATTAAATTGTTTGTTTAAAACGTAACATCTATGATATTTCCGAGCGGATTGAAAGCGTGGCTTCCCGACTGACTTAAATCAATTGGGAATTGGATTGCTGCGTAGTCCTACGTCACATTTGCGCACAACCCCATTGGGCAGTATCTTGTATTTGCAAAACGAAAATGTCCATACTGGTCCACTGGGTGTTAGGTTAAGTTGTTCGTTGTAATTCGCTCTATGTTTAATGTTAAGTCTGTAGAATCTCGATTTAAAGACTGTGTAAATGTCTATTTTTATCGTAGTATTACGTGCTGCGAAACACCCAGGCCGTTCTGCAGCCTAAGATAACCGAGAAGAAAATTTCAATCGCGAACCATGTTCCCTCCGTAAACCACTAAAATCCGCCCTTTTTAGGACGATCAAATTATGTTACCGACTAAAGAGTATGTTTGATTGAAATTTATCTTAAGCTCATCGAAATTTTTAGTACCACGCACCGGTTCAACATGGCGTTGCTTAGAAAGCCGCGTCCGGGAGAAAATGGCTAAGTCATTCGCCACGTTGAACATTCAACAAACAAAATATTACTAACATTTTATTCGACCCGAACTGCAGTTTTTATAAATTTTCGTGGAGAACCAATAGTGAAGCCTCACACTAATAGCATAACGTTTCATGGTTCTCTTGACTGAATAAAATATAGTAGAAATTTATCAATTCGATAACATCAATTTGTTCACATCGACAAGCAGTCCTACGTAAACATTGCAGTTATGTAACTGACATAACTCACCCTTTCGTTTTTGTTTTTAAATGTTAGATTAAAAAACTCAAGGAATGTTTTGTCGTCATAGCGACCCCCAGGCGCTGAAGACCGAAGCGTATCAAGCAGCATGTGATTTGGATTCATCATTACACGTCTAGTCGATCAGGGATATGCAACGGAAAAGGCAAATTAATTTCTGGTCTTGGACAAAATAAGAAAATTACAATCAATATTCAGATATTTGCTTGGATATGACAGATTGTTTTGACACTTGAACCGTTGACTGTTCGCCGTTCTTCAGAACTGTGGTCGTCGGGTCCATTTAGGAAGTTCAAGCACATTGCATAGGTGAGGGTTAAATTGATTGCCGCTAGCACGATTTTCCAATTTCTTCTGTATATACATTACGCGCAAGCGCAGTTTTTTTTTTCATCAGGCCAATAATTATCTACTAAGAAGTGAAGTATCTCTTATTATAATAAATTCGATGTATTTCGATCCAAAACTCGTCAATAAAATGCGTCAAAGAAAGAAACAATTCAATAGAAGACAAATTTCAAATTTGCTGTTTTTAGTATTCATTTGGATCGTTTGTTTTACCAGGATTGTAGAAGGTAAACTGGTGATACGGTCAAGTAATTTATTTCTAATTGTTTATTTTTTTTCTAATGCCAAAGGAGCTTATGGAAATGTTGTTTCCCTGCCTGGAGAGTGTCGCGATGTCAATGGGAAAAAAGTAGAGCAAGGTAAAAAAACTCATATATCAAATTTAAATCGTACATTATTTGAATTAAATCAAACGTAGTACTAGAATTAAGTTAATAAAATGAAGAGAAGCTATAAGACGACCGTCTACTTGCGATTCTAAATGCTTCTCTAAATTCTCGAGAATCTGGGGAAGATTTTCAGAATGTTATTTCTTAGCAAAGTGCTGTCATGATACATCATCTAGAACTGCCCTATTGATTTGATTTAATTAACTTGATTTAATTCACCGATGGTGATACCAGCGGGTAGATACATGAAGCAAATGAATATATTGTTTGGCTCAGGAAGTACAAGCACACCGATCCCAAGCTCGGTCCCAAGCCTAATGATTCGCCCCTAATAACGTAACTCACACCAACACACTCTCAAATATTCTGTCAAAATAACATAGCGAATCAAAACAAAAATAAAGTTACTAGACCGAAAGGTACCGAAAAGCGCAAGAGTGTATGGCAAGGTGCAGACTGCAAGGTGTACTTCGGACCTAGGGGTTCTACAACAGTGAACCAATTTCAAAACGCTAGTTTCATATTGATTGTTGGTGATACTGAACCCTTCTTAGGCTTCACCAGATATTTCATATCTTTAGTTTTCGACAATCCTGAACATATGGTTTTTTTTTAATCCATGTCGGGTGTTTTTTTTTTAAATCAATTCGTTTAGCCTTACAATCAGGTGTGTGTAACACTTTATGGAGCCGATACTCTATTTTGTTATTAACAATGTTTTATTTTTCTATGTAAGTAAAAGTGAAGTGGGGTGCCAATAACTCGTGGCTGGCTCGAGGTTAATGGGTCACATTATTGTTTGGAAGGGGCTAGGCAGGTAACTTATTTAAGGTATTATTTGCTGCTCATGGTTGCGACATATACCAAATCCTCGGCCCCTGTAGCCCCATTCAGGAACTAAACCGCAGATGGGTGACCACAGCTTGCTGGGCAGGTACAAGTAGCACGGAAACAAAAGGATAATATAACTGGGACACAATGGCTGGGAATTTACTATAATGGAGGGGAGAGGAGTTACACTCTTAGATCAGGCAAACAAAGGAATTCGTAGATCGCTTGCAGGTAGGGGAGATCACGCATTCCCAAAACATCTCTTACCTCACGGAAAGGTTGTCTACCTAGGGCCACTAGGGTATCCAATAGTCGTGCTCTGGAGGCATCATTATACGGGCAATGCCAAACTGTGAGCGATGTTATCATAACTAGTTCTGCACCAGCATAAATTGCTATCGACGAAGTTAATTCTGTAGAGATGTGCGTCTAGCGAGTAGAGGTTGGACATCACACGAATGTAACCCCGACTTACATCCAGACCTTTGAACCACGATCTCGGCGAAACATAAGGAATAATGGAATGTAACCACCGCCCAAGAGAAGTACTTTTCCAATCAATTTGCCAACTTTGAAGAGAACTCTGACGTACTAATGGGAAACATTCATCATGTGAAATTGTTCTTTCAAAAATGTCGCCTTCTTGTGCACCCATCTTTGCTAGAGAATCCGCCTTCTCATTGCCTGCGAAAAGGTAATCTTATTTTTTATTTTTGTTTTTATTTTTATTTTGGAATTGAGCAATGTGAGGGGACCTGCGAAAAGGTAATCTTATTTTTTATTTTTATTTATTTTATTTTTCGTCAAGCAGTAGTAGACCGTTTTGTTTCAATGATATTTACATTTGATGTCTCACTTCTGAAATATATAGTACGCCTTAAAAAAACTAACGTCATCAGGTTTATATTTTTAATGTTTATGTTATCTAATTCCATTGTTTTGTTTTAGTCATAGTGAAGTCAACATTTTCTAGGTGCTTATTGTAAGTTGCCATCATCTGATTAAGAGTTCCAAATTTGGCGTGATTTGTGCGATGATGGCTTGTAGTAAATATATTTCTATTTCTTAATTGCCGGGACGGAATGTAAAAATTAAGTTTTGATATAAGTGCTAATGAGTCAACGCGTTGCGCAAAAATATAATTTACGAATGAAAGTAATGCAAATTCGCGGCGCTCCTTTAATGATTGGATGCCGATAAGCATACAGCGTGCTTCATAAGATGGAAGAGGTAACCTTGTACAACCTGATTTACGAAGGGCAAACAGTAAAAACTGCTTCTGTACCGATTCTATTCGTAATTCTTGTATGACTTGTACGCAATGTTCAATGTTTATATTGTGTACGGGTCATGAAAAATGTAACAAAAACGTTTTATAAATCCAAGCATATTATTTGCTCTGTTGATATAGTATTGTAATGTTCAATGAATGTAAGTTTGGAATCCAAGATAACCCCTAAGTCCCTTACTCTTTTACACTTTTCAACTGGCTGATTCCCTAAATTAATAGTTACGTCTGGGGTGCTTCGTTTCCTACTAAAAGTTATCGAATTACATTTTTTACGTTTAGCTGTAAAATACTTTTGTTATACAAGACATAGAAAACGTTTATTTCTTTCTGGGATGTCATGATATCTTCCTTATTTCTTATTTCTAAAAATTGTTTCATGTCATCAGTATAAACAAGAAATTTAATGTTTTTAGGATAAAGGATTTGTCATTTACAAACAAAACAAATAAGAGGAGGCCTAAATGAGAGCCTTGGAGAACTCCAGAGGTGACTTGAAAATAGGGTTTGATTTCTTTCCTTTGAATATAACTATTTGTTGATGGTTAGTGCGATAGGATTTGATCCATTTGAGAATGCCAATGTGATAAAAGCCTTGCTGAAGTCTGTATAAAGAGCTTCTACATGGATACCATTGCTCATTGCTATCAGAGAGTAGTTAACGAATTCCAGTAAATTTGTGCTAGTTGATCGTCCTTTGAAGAATCCATGTTGCTTGGTAGTCATTCTGTTTTTGATTTGAGTGAACTTCATTGATAATTGCTTCAAAAATTTTAGGCATGCAAGATAAAATGGCAATTCCACGATAGTTACGTTTGTCAGATTTTGTTCCACTTTTAAAAATAGGTACAAGGTAGGAACTTTTCCATCGTTTGGGAAAGATCCCAGATTTCAGTGACATATTAAATAGCCAAAATAAAGGTGCTGTAAGTTCCAATGTTAAGTTTTTCATAAATACGAGTGGTATTTCATCAGGGCCAGAACCTTTAGAAACGTCTAAATTATTCAAACCTTGCCAGATGTCTTGAAATTCGACTTGACTATCTCCAATGTCCCTTGAAAATCCTGGGAAGAAATCGAAATCGAAATAGTATGGATTAATGGTAACGTTGTGATACTGGTGGGGACCAGTATCACAACGCTTTACGGTCTTTCTCTCCGAGGTCTCTACGTTAGAGATGACGAGAAAAAAATAAGTAATTATCAGTCGTTGTGTACCAAAACAAACCCAAAAGGAGAGGGTTTCCTCTCCCATGTACGCATCAAAACAGAGTGTGTACAAACTACCGCTAGAAACTATTACAAGCTATCAGTGGTACATGCGCGAGATCCAACACGTTATAATTGCCTATTGAGGTGGCGGATTCAATACTTCTATTCTATTTCCAACCTACCGTACACTGACGGAACTTTCAACACTTTCTCTTCATATCTTTCATTCTAGCAAACATTAAAGGGCGATACAGTCAAAATTTGGCCAATATCAACTTGACGTATTTCTTTCAATTTTGCATTTAAAAAACCTGAACACCCCTCATTTTCAAGGTGTGTGTGTGTAGAATGTTGCTCCTATTTTGATTTTGGAATTCACTCTTAAGTTGTCAAAATGCCGTCCAAGCAAGAAGAGCAGCGTATAAAAATTTTGCTCGCGCATCGCGAAAATCCGAGCTACTCGCACGCAAAGTTGGCAAAATCGCTAAAAGTTGCCAAATCAACCGTTACAAATGTAATTAAAGTGTTTGGGGAACGTTTGTCGACAGCCAGGAAGTCTGGATCGGGGGGAAATCGGAAACCGGAAGCCGCTGAGACGACAAAGAGAGTTGCCGGTAGTTTCAAGCGAAACCCTAACCTATCTCTCCGAGATAGGGTGTATCGTCTACAACCGTGCATCGAGCCAAAAAACGAGCCGGACTATCGACTTACAAGAAGGTAGTGACTCCAAATCGCGATGATAAACAAAATACGACGGCCAAAGCGCGATCCCGGAGGCTGTACACGACGATGCTGACGAAGTTTGACTGCGTGGTAATGGACGACGAAACCTACGTCAAAGCCGACTACAAGCAGCTTCCGGGACAGGAGTTTTATACGGCAAAAGGAAAGGGAAAGGTAGCAGATGCTTTCAAGCACACGAAACTGTCAAAGTTCGCAAAAAAATATCTGGTTTGGCAAGCCATCTGTACCTGTGGCTTGAAAAGCAGCATTTTCATAGCTTCCGGGACTGTCAACCAAGAAATTTACGTGAAAGAGTGTTTGAATAAACGTCTGCTGCCTTTTCTGAAGAAACACGGTTGTTCCGTACTGTTTTGGCCGGATTTGGCATCTTGCCATTACGGTAAAAAGGCCATGGAGTGGTACGCCGCCAACAACGTGCAGGTGGTTCCCAAGAACCCTCCCAACACGCCAGAGCTCCGCCCAATTGAGAAATACTGGGCTATTGTCAAGCGGAACCTAAAGAAGACCAAAAAAACTGCTAAGGACGAGCAGCAGTTCAAGGCAAACTGGCTTTCTGCGGCGAAGAAGGTGGAGAAGGTGGCTGTACAAAATCTGATGGCAGGGGTCAAGCGTAAGGCCCGGCAATTCGGATTTGGAAAAGCGGAAGCCTAACTGAATATTTTTCCTGAATTTTATAGTAATTGAACTTGAAAAAGAAATTAAATTTGATTTTTTAAATAAACGATTTCACCGATTTACACGCGTTTTCCCTTGACCAAATTTTGACCGTATCACCCTTTACTGTCCACTTTTGGTGCCTCATGGTGATGAGCGAAACATGCCCTTCTACATCATAATCGTTACTCCACGCACGGAGAATACAAACATAACAATTAGAGTATGTAAAACTGCAATGTTTTATTTTCTCCGACGACTTCGGTATCTAAAATGAAGTCAGCATTGATTAAAATATCCCTATATGTGAACTTTCACTTCTGGGGGAAGTCCAGACATAATTACGTCTGCAATGTAAAAAAATGTTCGTATACTTCTTTATGAGCGTTGTTTGGGGGAAAATACACTGAGGCAAATACATGTGTTTCACCTGCCACGTATACTTTCACCCATACATGTTCAAATTCCTTAACTTTTGAAGTATCGATAATTTCTGAATTAAATTTGGTAGAAATAGCTATTAAAACACCCCAGAACCCCATTTCCTAATTGCGGTAATCTCTAAAAACATTATAAGAATTTCCGAAGACTTCTTCACTCCTAACGCTTTGATCCCAACTGGTTTCAGTTGCCATTATTATTGGGAACGAGCAATCCAAAATTTTATTATGAAGTTCTTGAATTTTAACCGCACTTTTCATACGGTTAAAATTTTGGCAATAAACTATAATTTCGGTACTTAATTGTGTTTTAGGTGGTAGCGTTTGCTGATTCGAGTTAGTCGTTAAATTAAAATTATTAAAACTAATTACCCCTCTCTGATCTAGAGATGTCGTCAAGTTCTCGTTATCGTCGTGCTTTTCAAAATCATTAACCTCCTCTAAGGGTTTCGTCACTACCCATGCGAGAACTCGAATGCCCATGAACATGACTCACATGGTGCAGTAGAAAAACTCCCCGGAGCCCTCCAATTGGGAGAATGTGCAGGAGCTATGCGTGAAGATTCATCAAATGCCGGGTAAGGGAGTAGGATCTCGCATCGTTGAAATTGTATCGGCCTGGAAAAACCAAACTTCGCAGCCGCAGATAGGTCTCGATCATGTGGTAGTGGATTGTTGTTGTTGTTGTTGTTGTTGTTGTTGTTGTTGTTGTTGTTGTTGTTGTTGTTGTTGTTGTTGTTGTTGTTGTTGTTGTTGTTGTTGTTGTTGTTGTTGTTGTTGTTGTTGTTGTTGTTGTTGTTGTTGTTGTTGTTGTTGTTGTTGTTGTTGTTGTTGTTGTTGTTGTTGTTGTTGTTGTTGTTGTTGTTGTTGTTGTTGTTGTTTTTGTATTGCACAACAACAACAACAACAACAACTACAACTACAATAACAATAACAACAACAACAACAACAACAGCAACCAATACACGTCCACATGACGGAATCGACAGACGAGTCCAATAAGCACACTTCACAATTAATATGACTCATGTTTGAATATACGGCACCGGCAAAAAGTACTCAAGAATAAAACGAAATGTAAGCAAACATTAATAAAACAAAATGCGCGAGGTCGCGAGCGATGAAAAATTGCGTCCAAACTGATTGACGGACATAATTATAACATTCCTTAAGAAAGTAAAAGGGGTGCTTCACTATTTTCATCTTCTGTTTTCATTCCTGAAGTTTCCGGAGGCAGATGAGTATTCATTGTAAACACCGAAACCAGTGGATCCATCCATGCGCGACCCATCTGTGAAAATTCTTCTATTGCAATTGTCATGTTGGTACTTTTATTAAAAATATGAGGAACTAAAATAGGTCGAAGTTGATCTGGAACTCCTTGAATAGCCTGTTTCATGGAGAGATCATAATCAATGGAGGAACCTTGATAAGGAAAGCGTACACTAGGAGAATTGTAGCATGGAAGACTAATATTGGGTGACATATAGTTAATATAGATTCGTAAGAATCTGAACTGGGTACTCATTTCGAGCATTTCTTCGAAGTTTTCAATCACAAGGTTGTTACTGATTCCACACTTGATCAGTATTCTAGATGAGAGCTCCCAGATGCGCATCTGTAAGGGTTTTACTCCTGCCAGAACCTCCAGGCTCATATTATGCGTTGAATGCATACAGCCAAGGGCAATACGTAAAAAACGATTTTGAATGCGTTCCAATTTAATGAGGTGGCTGTTATTTGCCGAGAGGAAGCAAAAAGAGCCATATTTTAGAACTGAAGGAATAGTTGTTTTATAGAGTTTAATGAAGTCTTCCGGGTGAGCACCCCACCAGGTCCCGGAAATTGATCGTAGAAAATTGATCCTTTGTTGACATTTTTGTTTCAAATACGCAATGTTTGAATCAAACATGACTCCAAGGTATTTAAAGGTCAAAGATTGGGTAATGTCTCTTTCCAACAGTTTGAGACGCAGTTGGGCTGGGAATCTTTTTCTTGTAAACACTACCAATTCGGTTCAATGCGGTGAAAACTCGATTTTTTCTGTGTGGTATATCGACACCCCAACAAACATCGGTGTTGAATTAGAGCTTGTTCAAACAAATTTGGAGAAGCTATTCAGCTATTCTAGAAGAAACAGCTGAATAGCTTCTCCAAATTTGCTTGAACAAGCTCTAATTCAACACCGATGTTTGTTGGGACGGTCAAATGCTTCACTAAAATCTGTGTACAAAACCTCTACATAGTTTCCGTTATCCATTGCTTCCAGAGAATAATTAACGAATTCTAGTAAATTTGTGGTTGTCGAACGACCTTTAAAAAATCCATGCTGATTAGTAGTTATTCTATTTTTGATTTGGTTAAATAATTTTTGAGTCACAATTGCCTCAAACAGTTTTGGAATGCCAGAGATCAGGGCTATACCCCAATAATTACGAATATCAGATTTTTTACCAGACTTCAAAAAAGGCACTAGAAATGAGCTCTTCCATAATTTTGGACAGTCTCCGGATTCCAGTGACATATTAAAAAGCCAAAACATTGGAGAAGTAAGCTCAGCTGCTAAAGTCTTCATAAACAAAGGAGGGACTCCATCAGGTCCCGAGCCTTTGGATGCATCTAAATGTTTTAGCCCGTCCAGGATTTCATGCACAAAGATTTGATTCACGCTTATGTCACTGGAATATTCAGGATACAACCCAAAGTATTGCCGATCACGATCTGCTTCTGAGTATGTTGTGTATGTTTCTTGAAAAAACTTGGCAAATAAATTGCATACTTCTACTGTATTATTACTTTCATTATTGTCAAAATACTTACGGGATGGAAGATTGTCTGATTTTAATTTGGTATTCACGTAATTAAAAACAGTTTTTTGGACAAGATTTAATTTTACGTTCAATTTTTGAATTATACTCCTCAAATGCAATATTCATAGGCACGTTAAGTTCATCACAGATGTTCAAATAGCTTTTTAAATTAACGGAACTGTTATGTTTTTTGTTTTTATGCGCTTTTTGCTAACGGTTTTTTAAATTTTTAATTTGTTAATTGAATCAAACTGGATCCTTTGAAAATACTCTTCGTCTACATTTTTCGTCTACAGGGTAAGGGGATGTTATGTTAGCCTATCACCTTCATTCGGCCTATGTACCAAATATGTCATTAATTTAGCGACTATCAACAAAATCATGTTGCTAAGAGGATCACCGATGTAATCCAAAGCAATTGAGACAATATTAATCAACTTATAGTTGTTCACTTCCGCGTAGTTTGCGATTTATTGAACTTTTAGGGCATCATTATTTCACTGGTTAAGCTGAACAGATGATCTACTCGATCTTAAAGTGATCTAAATTTGGCTTAATTGAATCGATAAAGCGAGTAATGCATTCTGGATGTTCAGAAAAAATTACACGTTACAAACTAACTGTTCACATAGCTAAAATAAGAATGACTTTACAAGAAAATCGTAGACCTAATGTTGGGGACATATTTTTTGTATGTTCCTAACTATGGCCTGTTGTACCAATAATGTAGTAAAAAGGTTATTATTGGTAAAATTTGAAGTGTAAATGCATGAGTTTGCGGTTGTTTATATTCAAGTGGCTCATCTAAACAAAAACCGAAGGAACAAAATTATTGTATAGTGAATTATGTTTTCATTATAGAATGGTTGATATATCATATATAAACATCACTTAAGTGTTTCGAAGCAGTTTTATTTTAGTTTGTTTTGTGAAATTTTGTGTTAAGTAAAGCGAAGTGCCTTAATTTATAAAATTAGAAAAAAAAAACCGTACGAAGACTGCATTTAGTAATAAATCCAACGAATGGGACGAAGTTGCATCCATGACTAGACCCAATTGGGTACTTATAGACCGACATTAAATCCATATCCATCGAAAGTTTCTGAGTTCATAAAAAGAGTAGTGTAACTTTTCGTGATTCATACTACCAAATGTCTCATCAAGCTTACCTTAGCAAGTGTATAACTAGTTGAATCTCGCTTACAGCTTCAAAACTTTATGAGTTATAATAAAAAAATGTAATCGATCGTTGCATATTATGTCAAGGGACACATACCCTACTTCTTCTTGGATAATTGCAAACAACTTAGTGTAAAACACTTCAGATGCACCTTTAACATTATCTTCATTCCTAAATACTTTTTGCCAATCAATTAAGTTTACTTTGCTTCTTATGTTAGCATAATTAGCTGATTTATAGCCAAGAACTTCCTCGAGAAGAGAATACTCTATTGCTGTGTGAAATACTTCATTTCTCCATATTGGAGTCAAAGATTCACTAACACAGAAGTCATCGAAAATATTTGTCAACAGAAAGTCTAAATAACAGTTCTGTTTATTTTTCACATGGTTTATTTGATGAAGTCCTAAATCAGCAATTTTGTCAAATATGAAATTAAGCGTCTCATTTTCCCCAGTTATTGGAAGTAGGATGCTTTCATTATCAATGTCAGCAATAAAATCAACATTGCGTTGGTTAAAGTCACCATATATATGTACTTTTTCTTCAGGGGGTAAACAAGACACAATTTCATCGGCATTTTTAAAAAATTATCATATATTTCCTCATTGGCATTGTTTGGAGGAAAGTACACTGAAACAAAAACATGAGTTTCGTCTTTCATCTGCACTTTTGCCCATACACACCAAGTTTTTTAATACTGAAGTCAGTAAAAGTTTTACTGACTTTCAAACAGCTAAGCGTTCAGTAAGCAGTTCAGTAAAAGTATTTTACTGAACGATCGTCAAACTAGTGATGAACTCTCAACTGTCAATAATTACTGAACAACTCTGTAAGCAATACCGAAGTTCAGTTAAATTAACTGTGAAAATAGAAGCATTGTTAGCTACCAAAAAGTGCTGAACATATCATCAATTAATACCGAAGTTCGGTAAAATTTACAAGAACAAATGTTAAATTTGGAATGCTGCAGAATTCTACAGTTGTTTCGGTAATTTCTCTCTTCCTATCATGCAGATGGGCAATGCAAAGGAAAACTTCCGTTTCTGTATGAAATAAAAGCTGTTCAGTATCAGAATGCATGATAAAAAAAATGAAGCGCAGAATAATTTTCCGTATATTGCCTATATTATATGAAACTCGAAACATTAAGTTTCATAATCCTTTCAAATGGATTCCTTAACAAATTCCGGAACCGGTAACCTACAAAAAAAATGCAAATTATGTAATTGATACCCATTTTGCTGGAGTGCTAAAAATGAAAACATTTGAACTGTACTTACCGAAAAGCTCCTTTACTTCGACATCCGTAACCTCTAGTTTAAAAGAATTCAAAATCTTATCTTAAACGGCTTTCACAGCGTCAGAACGCAAAAATGGGAGAGGCTTGACAGGTGTGATATGTACTGAAATGATATTGATATATTGATCGTCAATCAGTTTGGACGCACTTTTAAATCGCTCGCGACCACGCGCGTTTTGTTTTATTAATTTTTACTTACATTTAATTTTATTCTTGAGTGCCGGTGCCGTATTCAAACATGAGTCAAATTAATTGTGATGTGTGCTTATTGGACTCGTCTGTCGATTCCGTTATGTGGACGTGTATTGGATGCACACGCAAGTTTCACGCCGCCTGTGTAGGTGTGACGGTTCCCCGAGGCTCACTTCGGAACCTAACAAAAGACAGAAAAGTTGTTGATCCGTCGTCATTTGTGCTACCATGTTGTGGCTCATGCCAAACTCTGGTAACCGCAACATTTGAGTTCAACGTTCTCACATAACAACAGAAGGTCCTGGCTAAGCAAATTAGTGAAAACACGGAGGTTATGCATCGACTTGCTCTCCACCAGGAAAAGCCAAATTTAGTTTCGGAAGCTATGGAGAGTATGGAAGTCATTCTCACTAGCATAAAGAATGAGCTGTCTTCCATTCACAGAAACAGTAGTTTGACCGGAAGTACTACGATGCTGAAAAATCATTTAACTTTTTTAGTTGACACAGCAATGACTTCAACAATGCATACTCTAGCAGGTGATCTAAAAGAGGAGCTGCTAAATTTCAACAATGAGATAAGTCAGCTCAATCAGCTGAGCATAGAAACGGCAGCCAGTTTTAATATGCAAAGCAACTCTATGCTAGAGCTCGATATCTTAGACGAGCTAAAAGCACTGACTGCGAACATAAACGCAATACCAAGACATGGGGAAGCACACACCAATGCACATTTAACTCCGTCACTCAATTCAAATCCCAGCCTAGCAAAAGAATTGAATCATAACAACAAACACGACACCGACGACTCAGGTTGGCGACTTTTGGGAATGAGGAAGGTTTGGAAAGCGGATTGGAGTGAATATGATGCTCGAAAATTGCGTCGTTTGAATCAGCAGAAATTGGCTGAAAAGGCTAAAAAGAAGCAGAAACAGTATCTAGCAAATCTAGCAAAAAATTGCAGTAACAACAACAACAACAACAACAACAACAACAACAACAACAACAACAACAACAACAACAACAACAACAACAACAACAACAACAACATCAACAACAACAATAGCAACCGGACACACTCAACTGTTTTCTACAATAAATGCAACAACAACAATAATCTCAACACCATCGGCAATCCACACAATCCACTACCTTATGATCGAGACCTACTAGCGGCAGCGAAGTATCGTTTTTCCAGGCCACCACCTAACTATCAACCGATACAATTTCAACGAGGCGAAATCCTACACCCTTACCGGGCATCTGATGAATCTTCACGCATAGCTCCTGCACACTCACCCAACTGGCTGGCTCCGGGGAGTTTTCCAGCTGCACCATGTGAGTCATGTTCATGCTCGCATGGGCATTCGAGTTTTCATCGTTAGTGACGAAACCAAAAGAGGATGATAATGATTTTGAAGCGCACGACGATAACGAGAACTTGACGACATCTCTTGATCAGAGAGGGGTAATTAGTTTTAATAATTTTAATTTATCGACTAACTCGAATCTGCAAACGCTTCCACCTAAAACACAATTAAGTACCGAAATTATAGTTTATTGCCAAAATTTTAACCGTATGAGAAGTGCAGTAAAAATTCACGAAATTCATAATAAAATTTTGGGTTGCTCATTCCCAATAATAATGGGAACTGAAACCAGTTGGGATCAAAGCGTTAGGAGTGAAGAAGTCCTCGGAAGTTCTTATAATGTTTTTAGAAATTACCGCAATTTGGAAATTTCTGAAAAGAAGTCAGGTGGGGGTGTTTTAATAGCTATTTCTACCAAATTTAATTCAGAAATTATCGATACTTCAAAAGTTGAGGAATTTGAACGTGTATGGGTGAAAGTACACATGGCAGGTGAAACACATGTATTTGCCTCAGTGTATTTTCCCCCAAACAACGCTCGTAAAGATGTATACGAACATTTTTTTCACATTGCAGACGTAATTATGTCTGGACTTCCCCCAGAAGTGAAAGTTCACATACACGGTGTTCAATAAGTTCGGATACACTTTCAAAATTTGTTAAAAAAATGAAAACATGTTTTTTTATTTTTTGGATTTATGTTATTGAAAGCTATGTTTACAAGGAACGTTTACAACATTTCTCTTGGAATGACCCCCCCTTTGTACTCCTTAACGAGCTTCAATCGTTTCTCGAACGCGTCGCAGGCGGCACGCACGGACTGCATGGGCATTTCGTCCCAGATTTTGAGAATTACCGTCTTGAAATGATCCAAAGTGCTGACCTTGTATTCGTTCAGCTTCGCCATCATATAGGACCAAACAAAAAAGTCGAGAGGATTTAAGTCCGGGGAGCTGGGAGGCCACAAAGTTTTGTCCAGAAAGTCGGTTAAATTGTCCCGACACCAGGCTTGAACCACATTTGCCGTATGGGCTGGTGCACCGTCCTGCTGGAACACGTAGTGCTCATCGCCGTAGAGGCTTCGGAGACTGGGGGCAACAACCTTTTCCAAAACCTCAGTTTTGTAGTACGCCGCGTTGATTTTGACGTTTTTTTCAATAAACACCAAGGGTAGCTTACCACGTTTGCATACTGCCCCCCAAACCATCACCGACGCGGCACTTTGGAACCGAGGGATGTTTATATTGGATTCAGGAATGCTGTCCCTCGATGGCGCCCACATCCGGTCATTTTGCACATTGTGCGGCTGCTGCAGCACGAACAGTTTCTCGTCCGAAAAAACAAACTCCTGACCAGCGTGCCGAGAGAGGATCCTCTTAGCTCGATCCAACCGCTTTTTGCTGGTAGCCTCCGAAACGCCATGGACCTTACGTTTTTTGTAAGGCCTGAAACCAAGGTCCTTGGTGAGTATGGTGTGAGCGGTTCCAATGGAAACGTTGAGATCTGCAGCCGTTTTCCGGATTGAGCGGTTCTTTTTGCGCCGAATTCGCTCCCTCACGATCTTGATGACCCGTGGCGTCCTCGCTGAACGCGGCCGACCGGATCTCGCACGGTCATTGGTCGAGGACGTCTCCCGGTATCGCCTGATGGTCGTGTAGACAAAGTTCCGCTTGACCCCATGCGATTTCAGCAGCCGGAATATATCGCCGGGTCGCTCACCGTTCAAAAAACGCTTAATTACGAAGTCCCGATACTCTTTCATCGCGCGTAACAAACAAACAACAACTAACAGAATGTCAACACCGCGCACATTCGGTAGCGTATGAATGAAGCTAAAGCTGACACCAATACCAATGCAGAATATGTACATGGCGTATACCTACGCAATGATGAAAACTTGTATTCGAACTTATTGAACACCGTGTATATGGAGATTTTAATCAACGTAGTGCTGACTTCATTTTAGATACCGAAAATGAGTGCATCTTATTACCAGCCGTCGGAGAAAATGAAACATTGCAGTTTATTTTCGACAAAACTGCACGTCTTGGGCTCAACCAAGTTAATCATGTAAAAAACCAGCAAAATTGCTATTTAGATTTTTTATTGACAAATATTGAGGAAGATTTCTGTGTAGCTTTTTCCATTATGGAAAAATGAAGCTTTTCACACAGCAATTGAGTTTTCATTATTTATTCACGAATACAAAAGACCCGACGACTTCGGATATGAAGAGGTCTTCCAATATAATTTAGCAAATTATGATATCATAAGAAACAAACTTATCAGAATTGATTAGCAAACCATTTTTAAAAACGAAGCAAATACTGAGACTTCTGTCGAGGTTTTTTTTATAAATTATTGTTTGAAATAATATTTGAACAAGTACCACTCAAAAAAATAAGGCGACAAGGTAAGTCAAACCAGCCAGTATAATAAACAAATAAAAAATTTGAAAAATCGGAAACAAAAAGTACACAAATCATACAAAAGAGATGGTAACAGCAATAACTTGGCAAACTACTTGAGTATTTGCGATGAACTGAATCTAACCATAAAAAATGCATTTGATGAGCAAAATTCAAAAATTGAACTTTAAATTAAGTCTTGTCCAAGAAATTTTTTCAATTATGTTAAAACTAAATTGAAATCTGTCAATTTCCCATCTAGAATGCATCTTAACTCAAATTTTGGTAATAACGCGGAAGAAATTTGCAATCTATTTGCAATATTCTTTCAAGAAATATATACAACATTTGCAGAAGAAGATCGCGATTATGAATATTTCGATTTTTTCCCAGGATTTTCTAGGGACATTGGAGTTAGTCAAGTCGAATTTCAAGACATCTTGCAAGGTTTGAAAAATTTAGACGTTTCTAAAGGTTCAGGCTCTAATGGAATACCACCCATATTTATGAAAAACTTAGCATTGGAACTTACAGCACGTTTATTTTGGCTATTTAATATGTCACTGAAATATGGGATCTTTCCCAAACTATGGAAAAATTCCTATCTAGTACCTATTTCTAAAAGTGGAAAAAAATCTGACATACGTAACTATCGTGGAATTGCCATTTTATCTTGCATGCCTAAACTTTTTGAAGCAATTATCAATGAAGTTCACTCAAATCAAAAACAGAATGACTACCAAGCAACATGGATTCTTCAAAGGACGATCAACTAGCACAAATTTACTGGAATTCGTTAACTACTCTCTGATGGCAATGGATAATGGTAACCATGTAGAAGCTCTTTATACAGACTTCAGCAAGGCTTTTGATCGCATTGACATACCCATGCTTCTTTTTAAATTGCAAAAAATGGGCATTGAGCCTGGAATTCTCAAATGGATCGATTCCTATCTCAATAACCGTCAACAAATAGGGAAGAAAAGGGAAGAAATCAAACCCTACTCATGTCACCTCTGGAGTCCCCCAAGGCTCTCATTTAGGCCCCCTCTTATTTATTTTGTTTGTAAATGACGTTTCCTTTATACTTAAAAACATTAAATTTCTTGTTTATGCTGATGACATGCATCTTTTTTTTTAGAAATAAGAAATAAAGAAGATATCATGACATTCCAGAAAGAAGTAAACGTTTTCTATGTCTGGTATAACAAAAGTCTTTTGCAGCTGAACGTAGGAAAAATGTAATTCGATAATTTTTAGTAGGAAACGAAGCACCCCAGACGTAACTATTAATTTAGGGAATCAGCCAGTTGAAAAGTGTAAAAGAGTAAGGGACTTAGGGGTTATCTTGGATACCAAACTTACATTCATTGAACATTACAATACTATCATCAACAGAGCAAACAATATGCTTGGATTTATAAAACGTTTTTGTTACATTTTTCATGACCCGTACACAATAAAAACATTGTACATTGCATATGTGAGGTCAATACTGGAATATTGTAGCGTAGTTTAATCACCCTTTTCAGTCATACAAGAAGAACGAATAGAATCGGTACAGAAGCAGTTTTTACTGTTTGCCCTTCGTAAATCAGGTTGGACAAGGTTACCTCTTCCATCTTATGAAGCACGCTGTATGCTTATCGGCATCCAATCATTAAAGGAGCGCTGCGAATTTGCATTAGTTTCATTCGTAAATTATATTTTTGCGCAACGCGTTGACTCAGAAGAACTTTTATCAAAACTTACATTCCGTCCCGGCAATTACGAAATAGAAATATATTTACTACAAGCCATCATCGCACAAATTACGCCAAATTTGGACCTCTTAATCAGATGATGGCAACTTACAATAAACACGGAGAAAATGTTGACTTCACTATGACTAAAACAAAACTGAAGCAATACTTCAATGTAATTAGATAACCTAAACATTAAAAATATAAACTTGATAGGTTAGTTCTTTAGGCGTACTATATATTTAAGAAGTGAGACAAAAAATGTAAATATCATTGAAACAAAACGGTCTACTACTGATTGACGACAAATAAATAGTAAATAGTATCGAAACGTTCAGTAAAAAAACTCCTGTGATTTTGACCTTTGGCGTCAGACTTTATTATGGTTTCACTGATAATTGGTAAAACATTTACTGAACAGCGAATGATCAATAACAGTTCATTAGTTTACAAAGTACTTTTGTAAAATAAATACAAACGTTCAGTGATATTTTCATACGAATTACCGAAAACTTGTAGTTTTTGACAGATATCTATAAATTGAAAAAAATTTAGCAAATCATTCAGTAGAAATTTGATTTTACCGATCAAAGCCGTAAAAATTTTTACTGAACATCAAAACTAAAATTTGGTGTGTACATTCTCAAATTCTTTAAATTTTGTTGTAGTAATTATTTCGGAATTGAATTCAGTTGAAATTGCAACTAAAACTCCACCTCCTGACTTTTTTTCTGACCATTGATAATTACGGTCATCTCTATAAACATTATAATTATTACCAAAAACCTCTTCACTTCTTACACTCTCATCCCAACTAGTTTTATTTGCTAGAATCACGGTATAAGAACTACTAAGAACTTTATTTTGAATTTCGCTGATTTTAGCAGCGCTTTTCATCCGATTAAAATTTTGACAATATACCGTGATTTCATTCGTGGAATTAGGGTGGGGTGAAGAGCTTAATGGACTTTGACTTATATTCACCTGTCCAGAATTTGTACTGTTTTGAAAAATGCTCAGATCGCCGGGCTGATTATCCGCATCGTAATATCCTTCCTCTGAGAAATTCGTCAGTTGCGTCGAAAACACGAATGATGAGCATGGCACTGGCACGTTTCACATGATGTAGCAGAATTTGAAGATCAACCAGGGGACGTCAAGTTGGGTCGTCTGCCAGGAGAAGATCGTGTAACTTCGTCATGAGCCGGGTAGGGGTCCAGGATTTCCCCTCTCTGAAACTGTATTGGCCGGTGTGTAGTCGGTGTATCGAATGAGGAGCATCCCGGTGGGTTGGAAAATCTTTCCTTCGCTGCCGCAAGAAGTATTCTGTCCGGTGGTAGTAAGCTGTTACCGCTGTGATCCTCCATGAAAATAAGAGCTCCGTCGTTGTTGCAGAAATTATTGGTGTACTGGTAGTTGTCTTGCGGATGTCTTGAGTATTGATGGCGATTGTCTTGAATATTGCTGGGCCTACTGGTTTGACTTCCATTGTAATGAGTATTGTTGCTGTAGTTGTTACGCGATTGATTTTTTCGCGATGCAATTCGCGTTTGTCGTAATCGGTCCAGACAGTTTTCCATACTTTTCTCGTTCCAAGAAGGCGCCAGCCTGACTGAACCGGGTGAATATTATTGGCATCTTTCAGCTCATCTTCGAGCGAGTCTGCAGAGCCCGGTGAGTGGGAAATAATTTTCGACTCAATTGCATTTACGTTAGCTGATAAAGATTTCAGCTCTTCCATTATGTCTGTTCCAAACATCGAATTTTTTAACATAACATTACCAGAAGCTATAAATTCGGTTGTGCTGCTAATCTTTTTAATACGTAATTAAAACGCGTCCGAACCGATTGACGATCGACTTGACGCAGTCGCCCCATATCTTCCATAACGTCTTCACACGTCAGGCTCGCTGCAGAAGGCACACCATCTATCTCCACATTTCGAGATGGGATGTAGACGTTGTACTCGGTATTATAACCTACGTCACTAGCAATTTTCTTTGCAATTTTATACGTAGCTGCAATAACACTCAGTTTGTTTCGGTTGACCTGATGAAATTCGGTCCCAGGATACGCGTCAAATTTCTATTAATGCCCAAACAGTCTAGGGCTTTTACTTTCTGCCGAAAGTAGACAACCCATGGAGAGGCAGAAGGGGGGCAAGTCGCCCCCCGTAGAATCATGCATGCAAAATAAAATTGAAATTGAAAATAAAATTTAACAAAAAAAAAAAAAAATAATTAAAATAAATAAATCAGGTAACTCAGATGTTTTTTGAACCACCTTATGCAAAACGATTCCACTATATTGGAGAAAAATACACAATCCACTAACAGACGAGTGGGAACATAAACAAAAATGTACTACTTGCCCTAAAGCTGCTGTTGTGTTGGATATTGTCTTTGCCTATGTGCCTCCGTGCTGTAGACAAAGCACCGGTTGCTGACCGGCTATGGATAGAGCGATGGCCGTCACTGCTGCGATAATGCTGCTACCCAAGCAACACATGCAACATCGTTCAAAAAATGTGTTTCATTTACTTGTTACTAATACGACTAAACAGGCACCGGAAACAAACACTGTTGCATCAGAGCTGATTTAATGTTGCAAGGGATACTTTATTATAATCAGTTCGTTTATTTTTTAGGCTCAGGCGTGTGTAACACTTTGCGGAGCCAATATTCAATATGGTAATTAACAGTTTAATTTTTCGATTTTAGTAAAGTGGGGTGCCAATTACTCGTGGCTAGCTCGAGGTTAATGGGTCACATTATTGTTTGGAAGGGGCTAGGCAGGTAACTTATTTCAGGTATTTGTTGCTGCTCATGGTTGCGACATCTACCAAATCCTCGGTCCCTGTAGTCCCTTACAGGAACTAAGCTGCAGATGGGTGACCACAAGGTACAAGTAGCACGGAAACAAAAAGATAATATAACTGGGACACAATGGCAGGGAATTTACTAAGCTGGACCAGAGCGGGTGATGACATTACACTCTTAGATCAGACAAACAAAGGAATTCGTAGATCGCAAGCATGTAGGGAAGATCACGCATTCCCAAACATCTCTTACCTCGCGGAAGGGTTGTCTACCTCGGGCCACAACAGTATCCAATAGTCGTGCTCTGTAGGCATCATTATCCGGGCAATGCCAAATTGCGTGAGCGATGTCATCATAACCGGTTCCGCACCTACATATGTTGCTATCGACGAGGTTAATTCTGTAGAGATGTGCGTCTAGCGAGTAGTTGCTCAAGTAGGACATAAGTCTTGACATCACACGAATGAAACCGCGACTTACATCCAGACCTTTGAACCACGATCTCGACGAAACATTTGGAATAATGGAATGTACCCACCGCCCAAGAGAGTTACTTGTCCAAGCGTTTTGCCAACTTTAAAGAGAACTCTGACGTACGAATGGGAAAAATTCGTCATGTGAAATTCTTCTTTCAAAAATCTCGCCTTTTTTTGCACCCACCTTTGCTAGAGAGTCCGCCTTCTCATTGCCTGGAATTGAGCAATGTGAGGGGGGCCATACAAAGGTAATCCTAAATGATCTTTCGACCAACGCACATATCTGCTCCCTTATTTTTGAAAGAAAGTAAGATGAGTGCTTACCTGTTTTCATCGACTGGAGGGCCTCAATAGAACTGAGACTATCCGAGAAGATGAAATAATTGTCTATGGGCATGTCGGAAACTATCTCCAATGCGAAATTGATTGCTGCCAGCTCAAGGACAAGGTTCCTGAAGTTTCCGGAAGGCAGATGAGTATTCATTGTAGACACCGAAACCAGTGGATCCGTCAATGCGCGACCCATCAGTGAAAATTCTTTTATTGCAATTGACATGTTGGTAGTTTTCAATGAAAATATGGGGAATTAAAATAGGTCGAAGTGGATCTGGAACTCCTTGAAAAGCCTGTTTCATGGAGTGATCAAAATCAATGGAGGAACTGTGGTAAGGAAAGCGTACACTAGGAGAGTTATAGCATGGAAAACTAATATCAGATGACATATAATTTATATCGATTCGTAAGAATCTAGACTGGGTTCTCAATTCGAGCATTTCTTCGAAGTTTTCAATCACAAGGTTGTTACTGATTCCACACTTGATCAGTATTATAGATGAGAGCTCCCAGAAGCGGTACTGTAAGGGTTTTACTCCTGCCAGAACCTCCAGGCTCATATTATGCGTTGAATGCATACAGCCAAGGGCAATACGTAGACAACGATATTGAATGCGTTCCAATTTGATGAGGTGGCTGTTTCTTGCCGAGAGGAAGCAAAAAGAGCCATATTCGAGAACTGAAAGAATAGTTGTTTTATAGAGTTTAATGAGGTCTTCCGGGTGAGCACCCCACCATGTCCCGGAAATTGATCTTAGAAAATTGATCCTTTGTTGACATTTTTGTTTTAAATACGATATTTGTGTACTCCAAATGAATTTCGAATCAAACATGATTCCAAGGTATTTGAAGGTCAAAGATTGGGTAATGTCTCTTCCCAACAGCTTGAGACGCAGTTGGGCAGGGAACCGCTTTCTAGTAAACACTACCATTTCGGTTTTATGCGGTGAAAACTCGATCCCCAAGTTTCTGGCCCAGATGGACAGATTATCTAGGGAATTTTGCAATGGTCTTTGCAAGATTTCCGCTCGTGGACTTTTAAAGAAGATCACAGCATCGTCTGCAAGTTGTCTTAGCGTGCATCTATTTTCCAAGCAGTTATCAATATCTTTAACATTAAAATTATAAAGCAAGGGACTTAAACATGAGCCTTGGGGTTGGCCCATGTAGCTAATTCTGGAAGTTGTCAGTTGGCCTAGATTGAAGGTCATTTGTTTTTCTGACAGTAAATTATACAAAAAGTTGTTTAAAATTCCTGGTAAACCACTACTGTGCAGACAATCTGCCAGTATATCTATGGAAACTGAATCAAATGCGCCCTTAATATTCAGCAATACTGAAGCCAATTGCTCCTTGTGTGCAAAGGCCAGTTGTATATCAGATGAAAGCAACGCTAAACAATCGTTTGTTCCTTTGCTCTTTCTGAAACCAAATTGCGTATTTGATAGCAGGTGGTTTGATTCAACCTTGATGGTCAAATCTTGATAGGTTCATTTCTTTTAACAACTTCCTTAATCATGATAGCATAGAGATCGGACGGTATGAATTGTAATCAGACGCTGGTTTTCCAGGCTTTTGAATAGCTATTACCTTATCCTGCCTCCATGCGGTTGGAACTATGTTTAATTCCATGAGAGTGTTATACAGGTTAAGTAATCGTCTTTTAGCGATATCGGGGAGATTTTTTAGAAAGTTGAATTGAATCATATCGCTTCCTGGAGCCGAGTTATTCGATGAAGGAAGTGCCATTGAAAATTCCAACATTGGTTCGTCCAGAGAACCGTTATTTCGGGTGGTATCCCGTAAATTTGGTTGTGTTGGGACAGAGTCTGGACAAATCTTTTTAGCGAAGTCGAATATCCACTGCATGGAGTATTCTGCACTCTCATTGGAGAATGAGCGGTTTCGCATATAGTGAGCCTTTCTCCAATGCGTTGTCATAGAGGTTTCTCTAGATAGTCCTTCTTCAAACGAACGCCGGTAATTGCGTTTCTTTGCTTTGAGTAAGTTTTTAAGCTTTTTTTCAAGCATGAGGTACTTATTATCTTTAAACGCATCGGATTTCTCAAGATACAACTTAGTGCATTCATCATCCCATCCAGGGGTGGCGGGTCTTCTTTTGAGGGATGCACTTGGAACACGTCGTTTCTGAGCTTCTAATGCACTTTTGTACATCAGGTCGGAAAGGAAACGATACTCTTCTAATGGTGGAAGAGGATCGGTAGAATCAACACCAAAGGTTACCGCCGATGCAAAATGTTGCCAATCAATATGCCTCGTGAGGTCATTAGGAACATGGATTGACTGGTCTGTTTTATTAAAACTATTTGTGATTGAGATAATAATTGGTAAGTGATCACTACCATGGGGATCATTGATTACCTTCCACAGACAATCTAATGATGGTGAGTTAGAGCACAAAGATATGTCAAGTCCAGTCTCCCTGGCAGGAGGTTTTACTATTCGTGTCGCTTCCCCAGTGTTCAAGATTGTCAAGTTGAAATCGTCGCATAAGTCATAGAAAATACCCGCTCTGTTTTCATCGTATTGTTCGCCCAAAGCAGTACCGTGGGAGTTCAGATCGCCCAGAATAAGAACTGGAGATGGAAGTAATGTAATTGAACTCCAAAGTTGACGGCGGTTTATTGATGCCCTCGGAGGGACATAGACGGAAGCCATACAAAAATCTTTATTCTTTACATTTATTTGGCAAGCGACGATTTCAATGCCTGAGATTATTGGGAATGAGATTTTATAGAAGGGGTAGCACTTTTTGATCCCCAGAAGTACGCCACCATATGAATCATCTCGGTCCAGGCGAATAATGTTAAAATCGTGGAAATTAAATTCATCTTCGTATGAAAGCCATGTTTCACAGAGAGCAAATATATCACAATCGGAATTGTGAATCAAATACTTGAACGAGTCTAATTTAGGTATTAGACTGCGACAATTCCATTGTAATACGGTGATCATATCCTGATCCTCACTCGACGAATTATTCATCGCAAGATATGAATTCACCAATGAGGGGCCATGATACAGTCAATTGCTTGAAGTAGTTTCCAACTATAGGAATAAGCAGGTCAATAATTTCTCGGAGCGGTGAAGCATCCGAAAGGCCAAGAGCATTTAAAATGTTATCCAAAATGTCCCTAAAATTAATCTTACCTCCTTGGACGGGATATTCTAAGAATTGCGAGAAGACGTAGCTTTTGGTTTTGGCAACCTCTTACGGTTACTGTTATTAGGTAGCGGCGGATTGGTATAGCTACAGCTCTGAATAGATGCATCAGCTATTCTACATTCTACATCTGGTGTAAGAAAAGCTTATTGGAACTGAATGTAAAAAAATGCAATTTAATATCTTTTAGCAGAAAATTAACAACAACCAACATTGTAATTGCATTAGGAAATCAGAATGTAGAAAAGTGTGAAAAAGTGAGGGATTTAGGAATTATCTTAGACTCTAAACTTAATTTTATAGACCACTACAACACTATCATACACAAGGCAAATAGCATGTTAGGGTTTATTAAACGCTTCTGTTACAACTTTCAAGACCCGTACACTATTAAAACTCTATATATTGCCTATGTGAGGTCTATACTGGAATATTGCAGCATTGTGTGGTCTCCTCGTCCAGGTATACATGAAGAAAGAATAGAATCAGTACAAAAGCAATTTCTATTATATGCTCTTCGTAAGCTAGGCTGGGCCTCATATCGTCTTCCATCATATGAAGCTCGCTGCATGTTGATTGACATCCAAACATTGAAAGAACGACGAGAATATGCGATGGTTTCATTTGTAAACGATATCGTTTCGCAGCGTGTTGAATCAGCCGAACTACTTTCGAAATTAAATTTTTATGCACCAAGTAGACGACTTCGAAATCGTAATTTATTTGCTCTAAACCATCATCGCACGGAATATGCTAAAAATGGACCAATAAATAGCATGATGGATTCCTATAATCAACACTGTGAGGCCATTGACTTTACAATGTCTCGGTATAAATTGAAACAGTATTTTAAGTCCCTATAATTAAGGATACAAAACTAATTAATTTTTATATTTATGTATAGTTAGAAAAAAGCTAATTGTATATGTACTAGTCTACAAATGGTTGACGAAATAAATAAATTACCGGTTTATTCGGTTTTTTTAATTGACCTCCGGTACCTCCAATTTTTTGCAAGCTTTTGAGAGTAGGTTTTATTTGTTTCCGGCGCACGTCCGGAGAACTAGTAGGCTTTCTTTTACCGGGGGCGTGTACCTCCGGAAGTCCACTCTCATTGGCTTCGTAAGAGTCCAGTTCATCGGGAGACAAAATCAAAAAAGGATTTTCATTTTGAGCGGCTGATGCAGACGATGCAGACGCTTCGTTTTGTGACTTTAAAATTTCTGCATACGTCTGCTTGGAGCGTTCTTGTATGGAACGGCTCACATTACCAGTGCGCTTCTTGTACACGCGGCAGTTCTGCAAATCGTGGAGAGGCTCTTTGCCACAGTAAGCACACTTCGTTGCTTCCTGTTGGCAAGCATCCTCTATATGCCTTTGGCCGCATGTGCCCCAAATGGGCTTGGTGTCGCAAAAAGTAGCCGTATGACCCAACTGTTTGCACTTGGGATAATTAAATACCCTTGGTACAAAAAGGCGCACTGGGAAAAAAATCTTTATCAATTTCAACAAACTTTGGGAGAATGGATCCGGCGAAGGTCACTTGTAGCGAGTCCGATGGTGAATACGTCTTTTTTCCATCTACCATTGATCCTGCATGCTATTGTTTGCATTCCAGAATTTCAATGGTAGACGAAGCAAAATTTGGAAGTCGCCCCTTACCTTCCATAACGTCTTCACACGTCAGGCTCGCTGCAGAAACCACACCATCTATCTCCACATCTCGAGATGGGATGTAGACGTAGTACTCGACATTATAACCTTCATCACTAGCAATTTCATTTGCAATTTTATACGTAGGTGCAGTAACACGCAGCTTGTTTCGGTTGACCTGATGAAATTCGGTTCCCGGATAACGACGCGTCAAATTTCTTTTTATGCCCAAAAAGTCTAGGGCTTTCACTTTCTGCCAAAAGTAGCCAACCCAAGGAGAAGCAGAAGACGGCTGATAACAGCGCGCCCTAAAAACATCTTTGGGAGGCAAGTCGCCCCCCGTAGAATCATCGATGCAAAAACTAATACAGCGGACAAAAAAAAAAATTAAATAAATAAATAAATAAATAAAGCCCCGATGATTTTTTTCGGACCACCCTATGCAGAACGATTTACTATATGGGAGAGAGATCAACACAACAGCAGATGGGGGAACAATAACGAAAATATGCTACTTGCCCTCTACGCTGCTGTTGTGTAGGCTATTGTCTTTGCCTAGTTGGCTCCGTGCTGTAGATAAAGCACCGGTTGCTGGCCGGCTATGGATGGGGCGATGACCGTCACTGCTGCGATAATGCTGCTGGTGTTTTCTCTTTTTTCCTCGAGTGATTGACGAGGGTATCAGCTGGTCGATTAACAGAACATCCGTCGGACTCGGCCGGGAATGTTTGCTTCCCTTAAGGAACGCTCGGCTGGATCTCGGCGGTTGAAACAATCCACTTATTTTTCCAATAGAATCAACTACCGCGTGGTTTATTGCGGGTTGAAAAAAAAAAACGTGTTGCGGAGTGCGAAAATAAACACGACCGAAGCACTTCAGCGTTCCATGCGGAATGGAGGGATACTTTAAATTGCACTTACGTTGCCAAATATTCAAATTTATTAACAATTGACATTAACATTTAATTATGATCTTAAGGCAGCTGGTGTTTGTTTGTTTCAAATAAATTTCTCTTTGAGTATGTAAAACTGGTTGAAGTCAGGAACTTCATTGCAACATAATCTGAAAATACAATCTTGTTTCATTTGAGTATATAAGTTACCAAAACCCATTTTGTAACTTACTCTCACACGTTGTTGTGAAAATATATTGGAATAGATTTGCAAACATCTAGTCACTAGTATGGCTTCCAGGTACCATATCACAATGATGTTACAAACTACATCAATAATACTGCATGTAATATATTACAAAACCCGGAGAAATATAACCGTGAAACATAGTGAGATTGAGAACATTTCAGAAGATTTCCAGCTTATTTGATTTATTACATTAACGATGGCAAGTCATATATTTATTGAATGAAGTATTCCTTTCAAAAGTTTAGAACTCAAGATAAATTCTATAATTTGAACTGGTTGTCGGTAACATAGTTTTTTTTTGTAAATCTTTATTCATTTTAAATAATGCTGACCAGTGCTTTGTATAGTCATTTCCATTCAGTCAGATTCGTTTCATGATATCAAAAGTTGATTTGCAAAAAAATATTTATGATCAATTGATTGTGTTTGATTAGTCCAACGAATTTATCCAACAGTTTACTGCCAGACCTCTAGCATATAAGGCGTGATAGATTATATTTAATCGTGGTGAAATATCCGTGGTAAATATACTCTCTAAAGTCTTTCTTATTAGAATAACATTAATGCCTCGTTCGCTGATCGGGTAGTATTTTAACATCATCTATGCATTAAACGTTTTCTCTCATTCACCCATATGGTTCGCAATTGAAAGCAAATTATTTTTATATGAAGAAGTTATGTCATTGAAATTTCATGTAAAACCCGTGTTGGTTATTCAATTTAAATATCAAAAGTGCGATTGCTTCCCAGAGCCATTACTTAAGAGCTTTGAATTCGAAATGCGATATCATTTTAAAAAAAAATCTCAGATGAATGAAAACCCTTCACTCCATAAGCAAAATCTTGAATGTTTAACTTCTTATCAGTCTGTTGACGAAAAAATATATTTTATTTTATGAATAATTCAAACCTTTGATCGATTCACAGATACACCTATACGCCCTATTTTTCGGTAAAGGATTTTTACTATCATGCTTATAACTGCATAGGGAATGAATTAAAAAACAAACTATGGCAATGAAGAAAAGAACGCGCTCGCTAGGTTGGTTGATATTGAAATAGGATGATACTTACGATAAAAAACAAGCCTATTGGTATCCATCTTAAAAAAAATGTTAAAAGAGTTAGAAAGATATGGAAGTACGCAGAGAATGGGATGAATTCCTGAGAAAAGAATCTCCCACCAGGAATTCTCACCACCAACCTTGATAATCAGACACGATTCGAAGAGAAATATTATTTGAGAAAATCTTCTCCAAATAATATTTCCCAAACCCCTTATTCTGCGAGTTGGTGATGAAATCCACCACCCAACTTATTATCCAAAAACGAAACATTAGTTTACAAATTATAATCTTAGTTTTATAAATGATGTCGAATATAATTAGAAATGATACACTGTACTGCTGTACTGATTATCCAAAAACGAAACATTAGTTTACAAATTTTATTTTTGGTTTTTTAATTGTTGTGGAAATTAATTAAAAATAATACACTGTTTTGCTGTTTTGTTGTTTTTTTCCTTCTTTTAAAATTGGTTGGTAAGTTGGTTCGCTTTGGGCTTTTTTGGGGCCCACTAATACTAATTTACTCTATGAGCTTTCAAATCTGCTAACCCGAGTAAAACAATATAAATTGAATTCTAACACCTCCCCTCAATTTATCATTCCTGTCTTACTAAACAATTTCTGAAATTTTACTTCTGGAAGAGCTTTTGTAAACCTATCTGCTAGTTGATTAACACTTTCCAAATATTTAATTTTCATTTGATTGTGCTTCACGAATTATCTCATGAACATGTATTTTACGTCGATATGCTTTGTCCTTTGGTGTTCTCTTGCTCTTCAGCGATCCTAATACAGGGTATGTTGTCCTCATAGATAGTGAAACGAATTGAATCAATTCCTATCTAACTCAATAAGCGTGACAACCATGATCCTTCTTTAGTTACTTGGCAGAGAGATAAAAATTCAGTCTCAATTGTGGACAGGCTAACAATTGGCTGCCGTTTACTGCTCCATGCTACTGCATTCCCGAAGACCGTGAAAATGTTGCCTGAGATTGATTTCCTTTCCTCACAGTCGTTCGCAAAATCGGCGTCTGCATATCCAGTCAAAGGGACGTCCACCGTATCGCGCAAATAAACCAGACCTTCTTGGTTCCTTGTCGGTATCTTAGGACTCTTTTCAAGACGACCCAATGCTCGTCTCCCGGGCAGCTTTGAAATTGACTAAAGATGTTAACCGAAACAGCTATATCTGGCCTTGAAACAAGAGCCAAATACTGCAAAGATCCCAACAACTGTTATATGGTTATATGGTTCTTTAGTCAGTTTTATTGCCTTTTCCACTTACAATTGATATCCATAGGGCGACTGCTTTAAAATATCCCATTCCGAATCTGTTCCAAACCTTTCCAATGTATGATTCTTGAAATAGCTCCATAATTCGTCTTTTAAAATCATAATGGATATCCAGTCCTAAGAAATATCTCATTTCTCCTAAATCCTTCATTTTAAAATGATCCAAGAGCATATCTTTAATCCATTTGATAACAATAAACTTCTTACAAAATATCAATGTATCGTCAACATATACTTATAATAAAACAAACAATTCCCTCTTAACAGAAAAATACAAACTTGTGTCACTGTTAAGTCTCTTGAATCCTAGTTTGGTAATTTTTTCATTAAACTTAGAATTCGAACTTCTTTCGGCTTGCTTTAATCCGTAAATACTTTTATTTAACTTACACAAATTCGATTCTTCGTTCTCATTGATAGGCAATTTCATAAAAATTTCTTCATTCAAATTTCCCTTCAAATAAGCAGTTTTCACATAAATTTGATGAATCAATAAGTTTTGCTTCACAGCCACTGGTAGCATTGTCCTCACCGTTGTCATTTTAGCGACCGGAGCAAATGTGTCACTATAATCTAACCCGGGTTGTTGTGAACAACCTTTGGCAACTATTCTAGCTTTATATCGTGGTGAAGTTTCCTCGTCTTTGATGTTAAACACCCACATTGAATTGATAGCTTTTCTTCCAGGAGGAAGTTCGCTAACCAATGTCCATGTGTTGTTTTCATGCAATGACTTAAACTCATCATCAATAGCATGCTTCCACAAGTGCCAATCTGCTCCTCTTTTCAAATCATCAACATTCTGAGAAACTTCTAACATTGAAACATTGAACTTTCTTTTTAAGCCCACCAATGCCACATGAACCTGCACTTCTGGCTTGGTACACTCCTCGTCCAGGAACATCCGCTTCACCTGCTCTACCGTTATGGCTTCCAGCTCCTCCTTTCGCACGACCAACTAGGCACCGATTATGTGTTTAAATTCTTCCGGGATAGCGACGAGTAGCGTGTTGATTCTCTTCACTTTTGGAGACTCTCCCATGCCTTCCAACAGACGGTTGATTTCATCATGAGCATCGAACAGGTCCTTTAGCGATTTATATTTCTGTTGCTTACTTTCGAGATTATAAAGTCTTTTTCTAATACCAAGCATAGCAATTGTTCTTTTTGGCTGATAGATGTTTTGCAATCTGCACATAATTAGTGACACTAGGTACTTCTGCACCGAATCGAAAAAATGACTGGTTTGATGGCGAATGCAAGCAGTTAGTAGAGGAGAAGAATGCAGCACAGGCGAGAATGCTGCAACACCGTACGAGAGAGAATGTAGAACGGTATAAGCACGGAACAGACAAAATTCTACTCTTCGAAGGAAAAAGTGGGAAGACCGAGACCGCGAAGAAATGGAAGCACTGCACCGTGCTAACGACACACGCAAATTCTATGAGAAGTTGAACAGCTCGCGCAAAGGCTACGTTCAACAAACTGATATGTGCAGAGACCTGGATGGCAACCTTCTCACAGGAGAGTGTGAGGTGATTGAAAGGTGGAAGCAGTACTTCGACGAGCACCTGAACGGTAATGTTACAGCGAACGAAAGTGGCACGGTAATAAATCTAGGAACACGCGCAGAAGATGACAGGACCCTGACCCCAACTCTTCATTAAGTTGAGGAGGAAATTGGTCGGTTGAACAACAACAAAGCCGCTGGTGTTGACCAACTCCCAAACGAGCTATTAAAATACGGTGGTGAAGCACTGGCCAGAGCGCTGCACTGGGTAATAACCAAGATTTGGGAGGAGGAATGTTTACCGGAGGATTGGATGGAAGGAATAGTGTGTCCCATCTATAAAAAGGGCGACAAGCTGGATTGCTGCAATTATCGTGCGATCACGCTACTGAGTGCTGCCTACAAGTTGCTCTCCCAAATGTCATGCCGCCGCCTGTCACGAATTGCTAAGGAGTTCGTTGGGCAATACCAAGCGGGATTCATGGGTGCCCGCGCTACTGCGGACCAGATTTTCGCGATTCGGCAAGTGCTGCAGAAATGTCGCAAATACAACGTGCCCACACATCATCTTTTCATCAATTTCAAATCAGCGTATGATACAATTGATCGAGACCAGCTATGGCAAATCATGCACGAATAATGGGATGTCCGGAAAAACTAACGCGATTGATCAAAGCAACTATGGATCGAGTGATGTGTGTCGTCCGAGTATCAGGGACGCTCTCGAGTCCCTTCGAATCTCGGAGAGGGTTACGGCAAGGTGATGGATTGTCGTGTTTGTTGTTTAGCTTTGCACTGGAGGGTGTGATGCAAAGAGCTGGGATAGACACGAGTGGCACGATCTTCAGGAAGTCTATCCAACTATTTGGCTTCGCTGACGACGTTGATATCGTAGCACGTAACTTTGAGACGATGGCGGAAACGTACATCAGACTGGTAGTATTGGGCTTGTGATTAATGCCTTGAAAACAAAATACATGAAGGTCCGAAGGACGCTAAGACCGAACAAAGTTCGCCGAACTACAAATTTGACCATCTACAAGACATTAATTAGACCGGTAGTTCTCTACGGCCACGAAACATGGACATTGCTATTGGAGGACCAACGCGCCCTTGGAGTCTTTGAACGGAAGGTGCTGCGTACGATCTACGGTGGAGTGCAGATGGAAGACGGAACGTGGAGGAGGCGAATTAACCACGAATTACACCAGTTGCTGGGAGAACCTCCCATCGTACACATCGCAAAAATCGGTCGACTACGATGGGCTGGGCATGTCGTAAGAATGTTGGACGACAGTCCTATGAAAATGGTTCTCGAAAACGAACCGACAGGTACAAGAAGAAGAGGCGCGCGACGAGCAAGGTGGATCGATCAATTAGAAGGCGACCTGTGGACCCTCCGCAGAGAGCGAGGCTGGCGAGGTACAGCTGTGGACCGATTACAATGGAAACAACTTCTGTGTACAGCAGAGGCCACGCCGGCCTTAGTCTGATTGGTAAGGTGAGTAAGCATGAAAATACATGTGCCATCCATAAATCGTTAACCGCTCTACGTTCCTGTTCTTCCTCAGGTGTTGCACCAGTAACCGCATTTGCATAATCTTCCTCTTCTGGAATTTTCTCCAGCGTATGCAGAAGGCCTTATGTTTGAAGTGCTGCTCCATACGCCGTTTCCAGAGAGGAAATGATTTTTCATCCCCTTTGAACAGAGGGACAGCAATTCTTCGAACTCGATTTTCCATGATTCCTCAATTGTTCAACAGAAAAGCTCTATCTGAACCACTTTTAGTTTTCACGCGCACTTGGGCCCATAATTTGTTAGAAAGATATGGAAGTACGCAGAGAATGGGATGAATTCCTGAGAAAAGAATCTCCCACCAGGAATTCTCGTCACGAACCTTGACAATCAGACACGATTCGATGAGAAATATTATATGAGAAAATCTTCTCCAAATAATATTTCCCAAACCCCTTATTCTGCGAGTTGGAGATGAAATCCACCACGCAACTTGATATCCAACAACGAAGCTTTAGTTTACAAATTATAATCTTAGTTTTATTAAGGGTGAAGACTTCGTAATTAATTTTCGAAATCAATGATTGCATTGTCCTTGTATTGGTAAATCTATTTGAACATATGTGCGAGGAAATGAAAATCAAAATCTAGTCTTAAGCTTACCACTACACGTGTATCCGTGTTTGAGACATGTGTTTTCGTGGAAAGCATTGAAATTTCCTGCAATATCTATTTATTTTTATAACTCACGAGGTGAAATTGCTTGCGTATCGCTTTTCGATAAATGGGTTTTCATGTCACATATGCTGAAAAATTAATTCAATAATAAAATTTACCATGGATTACAGTAGTCTTTTATACAAACCATCGGGTATACAACAAAAGAAATTATGACATTGGTCAATGAAAATATTCGTTAAATTAAAATCGTATCCAGTTACATTCTTTACGTGCTGTAGAAGTGTTCCGACAAAATGATTGTTCTGTTGGATGTGGTTCCATGTTGTGGTTGTAAGTAAAATCAAATAACATTTTTTTCAACGTCTTGTCTGTAGAATCAATCACATCAGCTGTGAAGCCATATTGTCATAGAAAGGTTTTTTATTGTCTGCAATCGGTTTGGATTATATATCAACTTTTTGGCATAGATTTATTCTATTTGTTTATTTATTTAAATAGCCATGCATCGTATTTACGATATGACTTCATCTACAACATTTCGCCTATATACTCGGTCTATGGCTGCCTCTCTCCAACCTCGTTGACGACCCACACTCGCCAGATCCTGTTGCACCTGGTCCGCCCATCGTGCTCGCTGTGCCCCACGCCTTCATGCACCGGCCGGATTCGAGGCGAACACCATTTTTGCAGGGTTGTTGTCCGGCATTCTCGCAACATGCCCTGCCCACCGGATCCTTCCAGCCTTCGCGACCTTCTGAATGCTGGGTTCGCCGTAGAGTTCAGCGAGCTCGTGGTTCCATCTTCGCCGCCAAAGATGGTCCTAAGCACCCGGCGTTCGAAAACACCAAGTGCTTGTAGGTCCTCCTCGAGCATCGTCCACGTCTCGTGCCCGTAGAGAACAACCGGTCTTATCAGCGTTTTGTAAATGGTACATTTAGTGCGGGGGTGAATCTATCTTGACCGCAAGTTCTTCTGGACCCCGTAGTAGGCACGACTTCCACTGATGATGCGTCTTCGGATTTCACGGCTGTTGTTGTTGTCAGCCGTAAGCAAGGATCCAAGGTAGAGGAATTCTTCCACCACCTCGAATGTATCCCCGTCTATCGTAACACTGCTGCCTAGGCGGTCCCTGTCGCGCTCGGTACCTCCTGCTAGCATGTACTTTGTTTTCGACACATTCACCTGCAGTCAGACTTTCGCAGCTTCGCGTTTTAGGCGAGTGTACATTTCTGCCACCGTTTCAAATCTTCTGCCGACAATGTTCATGTCATCCGCAAAACAAACGAACTGACCGGATCGAATGAAAATCGTACCCCGGCTGTTGAGCCCGGCTCTTCGCATGAAACCTTCTAGCGCAATGTTGAACAACAGGCACGAAAGTCCATCACCTTGACGTAGTCCCCGGCGTGATTCAAACGAGCTGGAATGTTCGCCCGAAATCTTCACGCAGTTTCGCACACCGTCCATCGTAGCTTTAATCAGTCTAGTGAGCTTCCCGGGAAAGCCATTCTCGTCCATAATCTTCCATAGCTCTATGCGGTCGATACTGTCGCACGCCGCCTTGAAATCGATGAACAGATGATGCGTCGGGACCTGGTATTCGCGGCATTTTTGGATGATTTGCCGTACAGTAAAGATCTGGTCCGTCGTCGAGCGCCCGTCGATGAAACCGGCCTGATAACTTCCCACGAACTCATTTACTTTTGGTGAAAGCCGGCGGAAGATGACCTGGCATAGAGTACAGCAAAAATTTTGTTCGTGAAAATTGCCATTTTTTTATGGTAATCTAACTTAACCGTCTATTCAGCATATTAGTATTTGGCCTTTTACTATCTGAAATATTGTTAAAACTATATAGAAGATTGTTAGTTTATAGTTGTCAACTATAAGGGTAAGTGTCGTAACAATAACGGAAACGGTCGTCAACAATAAGGGAAAGCTAATAGAGGAATATTTGTGAGATCTGAAATCCACTGATCCTTAAAATACTGGATCGTTTCGACGGTGGATTCCTTCACCGGTAGTCGATGATCGTAGTCCGTTTCACCGGAAAGGTCTGACGAGATGAAATTTGCATTCAAATCACAACAATTTTTCCACTCATCAGATTAAACAGTAGAAAAACATTTGAAAATTTGTTCACTAAATAATTCCCCAGTTGATAATGGTGCACAATTCCATTTAACATTTTCATCTTCACGTTCTTAATACCAATCACTACTCACTGGATCTTCGACAAACAGAACACTTTGATCCGTTGATGAGTGTCGAATATCGATCCAGCGATAAATATTCTTCCTGATCACTCCCGCTCAACTGTTCCTGCGCAAACCGCATCGTTGCTTCGCAAATTAACGCCGCCCGTTGTGCTTTTCTTTTCTGCGACATAACTATTCACGGGAATTAATGTCAATTATTAACAAAGTTACGTTCGGCCTGTGCAAAGATTGTTTACAAATTGATAGGAGGAAACTGGGTGGAACGAAAATATCAGCTGGCGAGCATAGTTACCAACTCAGGGAAGAATATTATTTCTTTCAAAATTGTTGCTCATGGTAGATTATGTTACATAGCAAATTAGCGAATATTTTGCTTCCAACTCAATAAATATATCATTAGACATCGATAAACATTTGAAACAACATGTTTTGTACAGATATATCTCAGTTTTTGAACGTGCCAAACCCCATCAGTTAAAAATATCAAGATGTAAATCTGACAACTGTCGATGATCGATGATTCGACGCTTGAAGCGTAGTGTGTGTGCTGTCGAAAGTGTGGCTTATATTGTTGAGAATCTCGAAGTTGCAATGCGCTCAAATGGATTGTGAATTTTTACTTGGGGCGCGAGTGATTTTACGAGTTGCGCTGTTCTGCTACATTGACAATACAGTGGCCTGGCTTGTTTCTCGTTTGGAAATTTCGGAAGCAGTTTTCTCATTTTAAAGTGCTTGATGGAACAAAAAGTGAATTTTCTTAGAAAAAAAAAACCAGCACGAGAGCTGTGAATCCCTTTAAAAGCTGTGAAAATATGAAAATCGACCAGAATGGTTTATGGAAAAAATAAGTGATGGGTCCTTGTAATAATGTTAGTTTGAGAAGCAAATGGCGAGTTTGTGTTGGTGTATTGTGTCAGCGAACCAGGTTTTTAAAAACTACCAGGTTAAAGTGAATTCATAGTGTTTTGTTTGATAAAATGTTTTTTAAAAAGTAAGAAAAAATCAATTCTACTCAGTAAACGTGCACAGAAAAATGTAAGTCATGATTTATTACCGAAAATGGCTTAAAATCAAATGTTGACTGGAAGAAGAAGAAAAATAAGCAGGCAATCATCATCATTGCCCAAAATAATTACGACTTCTTCGACCTTAAGGATAACGAATATAATAAGAAATGATAAAAGTTACAATGTCTTTATCACCGGACTTGTTGCTGTATTGATGTATATCTACCTACTCTGAATTAGGTTTGCAAGTTCGATTGCTTCGTGCTTTATTGGCGCACGCACTAATACTAATCTACTCTATGAGCTTTCGGCACAATCGTCTTAAAAATTACACTTCCTTCTGTGCACTTCTATTGACAACTGACGATTAACACATACTTCTGTTCACACTCTACGCATGCAATGCTTTTTTCAAATCATGTTGCAGATTTTGGCGTAACTGATATCGTGACATATTATAAACTGCACAAACAAGTGCATGTATGTTAAAAACCGTTATCATAGCAATTTCGCGTCTTTTCTTCAGTGATTCAATATCAATTAACATGCAACGAGAATCATACGAAGGAATAGGAAATGAATTCCAGTCTAGTTTTCTAAGAGCAAATAACAAAAATTGTTTTTGTACCGATTCTATACGACTAATTTATGTTTCTTGGTATGGAGCCCAAACAACAGAGCAATATTCTAGAATAGATCTTACCTACGCTACATAAAGTGTTTTGATAGTATATGGATCCTTAAAAGGATAACTGAACCTTTTGATTAATCCTAACATATTATTTGCTTTGAGGATTGCTGCATTAAAATGATCTACAGAGGTCAATTTAAAATCAAGAATCACTCCTAAGTCTCTAGTTTTGTTGCATCTTTCGATTAACTGATTTCCTAGAGTACACGTGAAATAATGATGAGTAAGTTATCTCGAATATGATATGATGTTACACTTTTTAATATTAATATCAAGCAGACTTTTTCCTACTACAGCCGGCCGGATTCGAGGCGAACACCATTTTTGCAGGGTTGTTGTCCGGCATTCTCGCAACATGCCCTGCCCACCGGATCCTTCCAGCCTTCGCGACCTTCTGAATGCTGGGTTCGCCGTAGAGTTCAGCGAGCTCGTGGTTCCATCTTCGCCGCCAAAGATGGTCCTAAGCACCCGGCGTTCGAAAACACCAAGTGCTTGTAGGTCCTCCTCGAGCATCGTCCACGTCTCGTGCCCGTAGAGAACAACCGGTCTTATCAGCGTTTTGTAAATGGTACATTTAGTGCGGGGGTGAATCTATCTTGACCGCAAGTTCTTCTGGACCCCGTAGTAGGCACGACTTCCACTGATGATGCGTCTTCGGATTTCACGGCTGTTGTTGTTGTCAGCCGTAAGCAAGGATCCAAGGTAGAGGAATTCTTCCACCACCTCGAATGTATCCCCGTCTATCGTAACACTGCTGCCTAGGCGGTCCCTGTCGCGCTCGGTACCTCCTGCTAGCATGTACTTTGTTTTCGACACATTCACCTGCAGTCAGACTTTCGCAGCTTCGCGTTTTAGGCGAGTGTACATTTCTGCCACCGTTTCAAATCTTCTGCCGACAATGTTCATGTCATCCGCAAAACAAACGAACTGACCGGATCGAATGAAAATCGTACCCCGGCTGTTGAGCCCGGCTCTTCGCATGAAACCTTCTAGCGCAATGTTGAACAACAGGCACGAAAGTCCATCACCTTGACGTAGTCCCCGGCGTGATTCAAACGAGCTGGAATGTTCGCCCGAAATCTTCACGCAGTTTCGCACACCGTCCATCGTAGCTTTAATCAGTCTAGTGAGCTTCCCGGGAAAGCCATTCTCGTCCATAATCTTCCATAGCTCTATGCGGTCGATACTGTCGCACGCCGCCTTGAAATCGATGAACAGATGATGCGTCGGGACCTGGTATTCGCGGCATTTTTGGATGATTTGCCGTACAGTAAAGATCTGGTCCGTCGTCGAGCGCCCGTCGATGAAACCGGCCTGATAACTTCCCACGAACTCATTTACTTTTGGTGAAAGCCGGCGGAAGATGACCTGGCATAGAGTACAGCAAAAATTTTGTTCGTGAAAATTGCCATTTTTTTATGGTAATCTAACTTAACCGTCTATTCAGCATATTAGTATTTGGCCTTTTACTATCTGAAATATTGTTAAAACTATATAGAAGATTGTTAGTTTATAGTTGTCAACTATAAGGGTAAGTGTCGTAACAATAACGGAAACGGTCGTCAACAATAAGGGAAAGCTAATAGAGGAATATTTGTGAGATCTGAAATCCACTGATCCTTAAAATACTGGATCGTTTCGACGGTGGATTCCTTCACCGGTAGTCGATGATCGTAGTCCGTTTCACCGGAAAGGTCTGACGAGATGAAATTTGCATTCAAATCACAACAATTTTTCCACTCATCAGATTAAACAGTAGAAAAACATTTGAAAATTTGTTCACTAAATAATTCCCCAGTTGATAATGGTGCACAATTCCATTTAACATTTTCATCTTCACGTTCTTAATACCAATCACTACTCACTGGATCTTCGACAAACAGAACACTTTGATCCGTTGATGAGTGTCGAATATCGATCCAGCGATAAATATTCTTCCTGATCACTCCCGCTCAACTGTTCCTGCGCAAACCGCATCGTTGCTTCGCAAATTAACGCCGCCCGTTGTGCTTTTCTTTTCTGCGACATAACTATTCACGGGAATTAATGTCAATTATTAACAAAGTTACGTTCGGCCTGTGCAAAGATTGTTTACAAATTGATAGGAGGAAACTGGGTGGAACGAAAATATCAGCTGGCGAGCATAGTTACCAACTCAGGGAAGAATATTATTTCTTTCAAAATTGTTGCTCATGGTAGATTATGTTACATAGCAAATTAGCGAATATTTTGCTTCCAACTCAATAAATATATCATTAGACATCGATAAACATTTGAAACAACATGTTTTGTACAGATGTATCTCAGTTTTTGAACGTGCCAAACCCCATCAGTTAAAAATATCAAGATGTAAATCTGACAACTGTCGATGATCGATGATTCGACGCTTGAAGCGTAGTGTGTGTGCTGTCGAAAGTGTGGCTTATATTGTTGAGAATCTCGAAGTTGCAATGCGCTCAAATGGATTGTGAATTTTTACTTGGGGCGCGAGTGATTTTACGAGTTGCGCTGTTCTGCTACATTGACAATACAGTGGCCTGGCTTGTTTCTCGTTTGGAAATTTCGGAAGCAGTTTTCTCATTTTAAAGTGCTTGATGGAACAAAAAGTGAATTTTCTTAGAAAAAAAAAAACCAGCACGAGAGCTGTGAATCCCTTTAAAAGCTGTGAAAATATGAAAATCGACCAGAATGGTTTATGGAAAAAATAAGTGATGGGTCCTTGTAATAATGTTAGTTTGAGAAGCAAATGGCGAGTTTGTGTTGGTGTATTGTGTCAGCGAACCAGGTTTTTAAAAACTACCAGGTTAAAGTGAATTCATAGTGTTTTGTTTGATAAAATGTTTTTTAAAAAGTAAGAAAAAATCAATTCTACTCAGTAAACGTGCACAGAAAAATGTAAGTCATGATTTATTACCGAAAATGGCTTAAAATCAAATGTTGACTGGAAGAAGAAGAAAAATAAGCAGGCAATCATCATCATTGCCCAAAATAATTACGACTTCTTCGACCTTAAGGATAACGAATATAATAAGAAATGATAAAAGTTACAATGTCTTTATCACCGGACTTGTTGCTGTATTGATGTATATCTACCTACTCTGAATTAGGTTTGCAAGTTCGATTGCTTCGTGCTTTATTGGCGCACGCACTAATACTAATCTACTCTATGAGCTTTCGGCACAATCGTCTTAAAAATTACACTTCCTTCTGTGCACTTCTATTGACAACTGACGATTAACACATACTTCTGTTCACACTCTACGCATGCAATGCTTTTTTCAAATCATGTTGCAGATTTTGGCGTAACTGATATCGTGACATATTATAAACTGCACAAACAAGTGCATGTATGTTAAAAACCGTTATCATAGCAATTTCGCGTCTTTTCTTCAGTGATTCAATATCAATTAACATGCAACGAGAATCATACGAAGGAATAGGAAATGAATTCCAGTCTAGTTTTCTAAGAGCAAATAACAAAAATTGTTTTTGTACCGATTCTATACGACTAATTTATGTTTCTTGGTATGGAGCCCAAACAACAGAGCAATATTCTAGAATAGATCTTACCTACGCTACATAAAGTGTTTTGATAGTATATGGATCCTTAAAAGGATAACTGAACCTTTTGATTAATCCTAACATATTATTTGCTTTGAGGATTGCTGCATTAAAATGATCTACAGAGGTCAATTTAAAATCAAGAATCACTCCTAAGTCTCTAGTTTTGTTGCATCTTTCGATTAACTGATTTCCTAGAGTACACGTGAAATAATGATGAGTAAGTTATCTCGAATATGATATGATGTTACACTTTTTAATATTAATATCAAGCAGACTTTTTCCTACTACAGATTTCCATACACAGTTTCATATCATCAGCATAGATAATAACGTTAAGAGGATTTAACACAAGATCAACATTATCAACAAAAATAATAAATAAAAAAGGATCTAAATGAGATCCCTGTGGAGCTCCTAAGGTGACATTAACTGCTTCTTTTGAAACGTACTACCTGTGTTCTATATGTCAAATTTGATTCGATCCATTTTAATAGTGTCCTGGTTAAACCCACACGCTTAAGTTCGAAAAGTTTATAGAGCTTACTCAAAAACTCCTCTATCCATTGCACCTAAAGAAAATTCTACAAATTCCAATAGACTAGTAGATGTTGATCTGCCTTTGAAAAAAACATGTTGATTATTTGAAATCCGATTTTTTACCTGGCTGAATAATTTTTGATTAACAATCGCTTCAAACATTTTAGGAATACTTGAAATGATTGCGATTCCTCTAGAGATTAAGATTCAAATACTGGTATTAAAAATGACTTTTTCCAGAATAGTGGAAAGTCTCCTGATTTAGTAGATTAAAGAGTCAAAACAGGGATTTTACAGAAGAAGTTGCTATTTTTTTCAATAGGTATTCCATCAGGACCAGGTCCTTTTCCAGCATCAAGACCTTTTAGTGCCATTAAAATTTCTTGAACAGTGATGTTTTCAACCGATGCGTCATTTTCATGTTCAGGTTGATAGGAAAAATAGTTAAGATCAAGAATATCGTTAGATTTCTTGTAGATATTTTGGAAAAAGCGTGCAAACTGATTACAATTATTTCCGCTATCAGAACGCAACAAAATCAATCACACGAAGTTCAGCGGTCGCTCCAATTGACTTTCAATGCGTTCGTCACATTTCACACGTGCGGGTATAGAAATTTCAAGTAGGGTGATATATATATATATATAAATTATATCTCCAAGCGAAGTTCGGATATGGAGTTTAAAAAAAGTTTACTCTTTGCTGTCTTAACAAGAAGTGGTTTACTTTATTCAAATTCTCTATTTATCTTGGCTATGTTCAGAAGTTTTTTTTTATTATCTTTATTAGAGTGGCTTTCAGCCTCCTGGGCTGGTTCGCCACATATGTTCAGAAGTGTATTTTACTAATGTTATCATCCTATTCCTATTCTCACTTACTCTTTCTATTATCTGGGGAATTTTGCAATGGTCTTTGCACGATTTCCGCATGTGAACCTCTAAAGGAGATCACAGTTATAATCTGCAAGTTGTCTTAGCGTGCATCTATTTTCCAAGCAGTTATCAATATCTTTAACATAAAAATTATAGAGCAAGGGACTTAGACATGAGCCTTGGGGTAAGCCCATGTTGCTAATTCTGGAAGTTGTCAGTGGGCCTAGTTTGAAGGTCATTTGTTCCTGGTAAACCACTACTATGCAGACTATCTGCCAGTATATCTATGGAAACTGAATCAAATGCGCCCTTAATATTCAGCAATACTGAAGCCAATTGCTCCTTGTGTGCAAAGGCCAGTTGTATATCAGATGAAAGCAACGCTAAACAATCGTTCGTTCCTTTACTCTTTCGGAAACCAAACTGCGTATTTGATAGCAGGTTGTTTGATTCAACCAAACGGTCAAGTCTTGATAGGATCATTTTTTCTAACAATTTCCTTAAACATGATAGCATAGAGATCGGACGGTAAGAACTGTAATCAGACGCTGTTTTTCCAGGCTTTTGAATAGCTATTACCTTAACCTGCGTCTTTTAGCGATATCGGGAAGATTCTTTAGAAAGTTGAATTTAATCATATCGCTTCCCGGAGCAGAGTTATTGGATGAAAAAAGTGCCATTGAAAATTCCAACATTGTGGATGGTTCGTCCAGAGAACCGTTATTTTGGGTGGTATCCCGTAAATTTGGTTGTGATGGGACAGAGTCTGAACTAACCTTTTTAATGAACTCGAATATCCACTGCACTTAATGTCGTTAATCTTCACTCTCATTGGAGGATGAGCGATTTCGCATGCAGCGAGCCTTTCTCCAAAGCATTGTCATCGTGGTTTCTCAAGATAGTATAAACGAACGCCAGTAATTGCGTTTCTTTGATGTGAGTAAGTTTTTAAGCTTTTTTTTCAAGCTTGAGATACTTATCAATAAGTTAACACGTTTCATGTCTACGATAATCTTTAAACGGATCGGATTTCTCAAGATACAACTTAGCGCATTCGTCATCCCATCCGGATCTTCTTTTGAGGGATGCACTAGGAACACGTCGTTTCTGAGCTTCTAATGCACTTTTGTACATCAATTCGGAAAGGAAACGATACTCATCCAATGGTGGAAGAGGATCGGTAGAATCAATAACAAGGGTTACCACCGATGCAAAATGTTGCCAATCAATATTCCTCGTGAGGTCATACGGAACATGGATTGACTGGTCTGTTTTTTGACAACCATTTTTGATTACTACCATGGGGATCATTGATTACCTTCCAGTAAACTCTCCCTGGCAGAAGGTTTCGCTATTCGTGTGGCATCCCCAGTGTTCAAGATGGTCATGTTGAAATCGTCCCATAAGTCATAGAAAATACCCGCTCTGTTGTCATCGTATTGTTCACCCCAGTACCGTGGGAGTTCAGATCGCCCTGGATCAGAACTGGAGATGGAAGTAATGTTACTGAGCTCCAAAGTTGACGGCGGTTTATTGATGTCCTCGGTGGGACATAGACGGAAGCTATGCAAAGATCTTTATTCTTTACATTTATTTGGCAAGCGATGATTTCAATGCCTGAGATTATTGGGAGTGAGATTTTATAGAAGGGGTAGCACTTTATGTTAAATCTTATGTGCCGCCGTGCTGCAGCTCCTGCCAAACCCTCATAAAGCTTAATTTTGAAGTTCAATTGCTGACAAAGCAACAGGCTGAACTAGCCGAAAAAGTGGAAAGCAATACGCAGGTTACCCATCGCGCGACGAAGCAAATTAATGCTACTGTTTTGAATGAGGGAATCTGCCGCCTTGAGGGTATGCTCAACGAAATACAAATAGAGCTGACGGTGATCAAAAGCAGCGGGTCTGCTGGCATTAAAAGTCGCATAACATCACTTTGTGATATTGCCATGAATAAATCTAAAGAAAATTTATCATCGTTAATGGAATCAATGACGTCAGGTTTAACCAATGACCTGAAATCTTTAAATGAACGTATTAAAAAGATTAGCAGCACAACCGAATTTATAGCTTCTGGTAATGTTATGTTCAAAAATTCGATGTTTGGAACAGACATAATGGAAGAGCTGAAATTTTTATCAGCTAACGTAAATGCAATTGAGTCGAAAATTATTTCCCACTCACCGGGCTCTGCAGACTCGCTCGAAGATGAGCTGAAAGATGCCAATAATATTCACCCGGTTCAGTCAGGCTGGAAAACTGTCTGGACCGAGTACGACAAACGCGAATTGCATCGCTTAAAACAACAAAAACAAGCCGAAAATGCAAGAAGGCAAAAAAATCAATCGCGTAACAACTACAGCAACAATACTCATTACAATAGAAGTCAAACGAGAAGGCCCAGCAATATTCAAGACAATCGCCATCAATACTCAAGACATCCGCAAGACAACTACCAGTACATCAATAATTTCTGCAACAACGACGGAGCTCTTAATTTCATGAAGGATCACAGCGGTAACAGCTTACTACCACCGGACAGAATACTTCTTGCGGCAGCGAAGGAAAGATTTTCCAACCCACCGGGATGCTCCTCATTCGATACACCGACTACCCACCGGCAAATACAGTTCCAGAGAGGGGAAATCCTGGACCCCTACCCGGCTCATGACGAAGTTACACGACGAAGTTACACGATCTTCTCCTGGCAGACAACCCAGCTGGACGTTCCCTGGTTGATCTTCAAATTCTACTACATCATGTGAAACGTGCCAGTGCCATGCTCATCATTCGTGTTTTCGACGCAACTGACGAATTTCTCAGAGGAAGGATATTACGATGCGGATAATCAGCCCGGCGATCTGAGCATTTTTCAAAACAGTACAAATTCTGGACACGTGAATATAAGTCAAAGTCCATTAAGCTCTTCGCCCCACCCTCATTCCACGAAAGAAATCACGGTATATTGTCAAAATTTTAATCGGATGAAAAGCGCTGCTTAGATCAGTGAAACTCAAAATAAAGTTCTTAGTAGTTCTTATACCGTGATTCTAGCAAATGAAACTAGTTGGGATGAGAGTGTAAGAAGTGAAGAGGTTTTTGGTAATAATTATAATGTTTATAGAGATGACCGTAATTATCAATGGTCAGAAAAAAAGTCAGGAGGTGGAGTTTTAGTTGCAATTTCAACTGAATTCAATTCCGAAATAATTACTACAACAAAATTTAAAAAATTTGAGAATGTATGGGCAAAAATGCAGATGAGAGACGAAACTCATGTGTTTGTTTCAGTGTACTTTCCTCTAAACAATGCCCGTAAGGAAATATATGATAAGTTTTTTACGAATGCCGATGAAATTGTGTCTTGTTTACCCCCTGAAGTAAAAGTACATATATATGGTGACTTTAACCAACGCAATGTTGATTTTATTGCTGACATTGATAATGAAAGCATCCTACTTCCAATAGTTGGGGAAAATGAGACGCTTAATTTCATATTTGACAAAATTGCTGATTTAGGACTTCATCACATAAACAATGTGAAAAATCAACAGAACTGTTATTTAGACTTTTTGTTGACAATTATTTATGATGACTTCTGTGTTAGTGAATCTTTGACTCCAATATGGAGAAATGAAGTATTTCACACAGCAATAGAGTATTCTCTTTTTGTACAAGGAAATGAGACGCCTGATTGCGGACTCGAGGAAGTTCTTGACTATAAATCAGCTAATTATGCTAACATAAGAAGCAAACTAAACTTAATTGATTGGCAAACAGTATTTAGGAATGAAGATAATGTTGAAAGTGTTCTACACTAAGTTGTTTGCAATTATCCAGGAAGAAGTTCCAGTTATTAGACGTAGAAGAAGAGTATTTTCAAAGGATCCAGTATGGTTCAATAAACAAATTAAAAATTTAAAAACCGTAAGCAAAAATCGCATAAAATTTTCAAAACACATAACAGTTCTTTTATTTTAGAAAGCTATTTGAACATCTGTGATGAACTTAACGTGGCTATGAATATTGCATTTGAGGAGTATTATTCAAAAATTGAACGTTAAATTAAATCTTGTCCAAAACACTTTTTTAATTACGTGAATACCAAATTAAAATCAAACAATCTTCCATCCCGTATGTATTTTGACAATAATGAAAGAAATAATACTGAAGAAGTATGCAATTTTTTTGCCAAGTTTTTTCAAGAAACATACACAACATACTCAGAAGCAGATCGTGATCGGCAATACTTTGGGTTGTATCCTGAATATTCCAGTGACATAAGCGTGAATCAAATCTTTGTGCATGAAATCTTAGACGGGCTAAAACATTTCGATGCATCCAAAGGCTCGAGACCTGATGGAGTCCCTCCTTTGTTTATGAAGACTTTAGCAGCTGAGCTTACTTCTCCAATGTTTTGGCTTTTTAATATGTCACTGGAATCCGGAGACTTTCCAAAATTATGGAAGAGCTCATTTCTAGTGCCTATTTTTAAGTCTGGTGAAAAATATGATATTCGTAATTATCGGGGTATAGCCCTGATCTCTGGCATTCCAAAACTGTTTGAGGCAATTGTGAATCAAAAATTATTTAACCAAATCAAAAATAGAATAACTACTAATCAGCATGGATTTTTTAAAGGTCGTACGACAACCACAAATTTACTAGAATTTTTTAATTATTCTCTGGAAGCAATGGATAACGGAAACCATGTAGATGTTTTGTACACAGATTTTAGTAAAGCATTGTGTCAGTGTCGACAGTGTCGATATACCTATGCTTATATATGAATTGCAAAAAATGGGAATTCATCCCAAACTCCACAAATGGCTTAATTCATACCTAAGCAACCGTGATCAAGTTGTAAGATTTAAAGGAAACCAATCAACTCCTATTCATGCCACTTCGGGAGTCCCACAAGGCTCTCATCTAGGACCACTTCTATTCATTCTATTTGTAATTGACTTATCTTTTATTCTTAAGAAACTAAAATTTTTAGTTTACGCTGACGACATGAAACTTTATTTAGAAATAAAAAATGCAGAGGAAATCAACGCGTTTAAGAATGAGATATTGTTGTTCCATACGTGGTGTAACAAAAGTCTGCTACAACTGAATGTTAAAAAATGTAATTGAATTACCTTCAGTCGAGAACGAAACATACCTAATATACAAATAACTTTAGGCAATCAGAATGTAGAGAAGTGTGATAGAGTTAGGGATTTAGGTGTTGTCTTAGACTCTAAACTTACGTTCATTGATCATTATAACACAATTATAAAAAGAGCTAAAAACATGCTAGGATTTATTAAACGTTCCTGCTATAACTTTCATGACCCGTATACGATAAAAACATTATACATTGCTTATGTCAGATCAATATTAGAATATTGTAGCATTGTTTGGTCTCCATTCACAATAACACATGAAGATAACATAGAGTCAGTAGAAAAGCAATTTTTGTTATACGCACTAAGAAAGCTAGGATGGACTGTATTTCCTTTACCATCTTATAAGGCTCGATGTATGCTTATCAATATTCAAACATTAAAAGAGCGTCGGGAATTTGCTATGGCGTCATTTATAAATAATATAGTCTCACACAGAATTGATCCAATGGAAATTCTATCAAAATTAAACTTTGACACACCAACAAGGCATTTATCATTGGTCAGTAAACAAGCGAACGGTGCAGTTCGTTCGGTCCGCTTTCTGTTGCTTTGGAAGCTTTTCACGAGTTGTTTAAATTCTTCAGTATTGTTATTTTTCGCGATCGCGAGTGAAATTGAGTCTTGGTTTTGAAGAAGAAAAAGTTGTGTGTTAAGCAGTGCAACAACGTCAATAATTGCAATTATCAATATTGCCACGATCTAAAAGCCATACTGCTACGCATCTATACGGCACGCACACCAGCAGTCCATCGTGTGTGGCGTGCATTCGGCCATCCACCAACCACCACCGACCAGCAACACCATCATTATCGTCATCATTATCATCATCGTTCAGCTCCACGTCTAGCCGGTACACGTGGCCACACATCGTCGCTCGACAGCAGCAGCACAATCGTCGCCCGGCTGCAGCAGATCAGTGATACATTTAAGATAAGTTAAGTTAAGTTTTTTTTTTTTGTGTGAGTGTGTGAGAGTGTGTGAGAGAGTGTGCTTAGCTTTAGTTTGTTTATCTGTGCTTGATTGTATATAATTGCGTTATTGGTTGAGCTTTAAAGCTCCCACAAGCGAGCCATGGATGATTTGTCGGATGACGAATCATCTATGGCGCGGAATGATGAGGTAGCTCATAGAGTTACCAGATCACGTGCATATCCAGATAGTTCAGCTGGTCCATGGGTTGTTTACTTCCAGCCTAAAACGAAACCTCTAAACGTTTATCAGATCAGTAATGATCTGACGAAACGATTCTCGGCCGAGACCGAGATAATTAAAGTAAGGCCAAATAAACTTCGGGTCGTTGTGTCCAACCTCAAGCAAGCTAATGAGATTGCTGTCTCCCAGCTCTTTACACTAGAATATAGAGTGTATATCCCAGCTCGGGGTATTGAAATTGAAGGTCTGACCCCTGAGATCCTGCTAAAGCAGGGGGTTGGTCGATTCAAGAACCCTCTGCTATCTCCAGTTAAGATACTGGATGTGCGCCAACTAGGCACAGTATCGACCAATAAGGGTGAAAAAAAGTGTACACCGTCAGACTCGTTTCGTGTGACCTTCTCTGGCTCAGCCCTCCCTCAATACGTCGAGTTGAGAAAACTTCGACTACCTGTGCGGTTGTTTGTACCTCGGGTCATGATCTGCCAAAAATGCAAGCAGATGAGACATACGACCTCCCATTGCGGTAATAAGGCACGCTGCTCCAACTGCGGAGAGAAACATGAGGATGGCGCCTGTCAGACAGCACACCAAAATGCGCTTTCTGTAAGGGAACTCCTCCTCATGCTCTCTCATCGTGCCCGGCGTACAAAAAACACGGGGAAAAATTGGAACGCTCGCTAAAACAGCGTTCCAGGCAATCTTTCGCGGAAATGGTGAAAAAAGCCTCCCCATCACCCAATGTCAATACAAATCCCTTTGCTCCTCTGTCAGATGACGAGTCTGACTTTGATTCGGCTGAAGAGGGAACATCGTTCACTTTTCCGGGAGGTGCTTCAATGAAGCGAAGACGCGTCCGCCCACGGAAAATTGCTGAAAAGAAGCCCGAGACCAGCATGCCCATTTCAAAAAAAGGTGGGATAAAGGAAAATCCAATTCCTCCTGGTTTTCGTAGTCTAACTACACCCAGGACTTTCCATCTCTTCCGGGGACATCCAAAACCCCTGATGCCCCGATTTTAAGAACAGAAGCCCCTTCCTCGACTGGGCTGTTCTCATTTGATAACATTGTCGAAGGTATCTTCAAGTACCTTGAAATTTCTGACCCTCTCAAAAGCATTGTTTTGGCAATGCTTCCAACAGTGAAGACTTTTTTGAAGCAATTGACAATTAAGTGGCCCCTCCTTGCAGCTATCATCTCCTTCGATGGATAATTTTCCAAATGAGGTCGGGGATTTGATCACTGTTCTACAGTGGAATTGTCGAAGTTTGATTCCTAAATTGGAATCATTCAAATTTTTAACTCACAATACCGGTTGTGATGCTTTCGCTCTTTGTGAAACATGGCTCTCTTCCGAAATCGATCTTCCGTTTCATGATTTCAATATTATTCGTCTTGATCGTGAGGATTCACGTGGAGGAGGAGTACTTCTAGGGATCAAAAAGTGCTACTCCTTCTATAGAGTGAATTTTCCTCCTATTCCAGGTATTGAAGTTGTCGCATATCAGGCTGTTATTAAAAATAAAAGCCTTTGCATTGCTTCCGTTTATATTCCTCCTAGAGCCTCAATAAACCGAAAACAACTTTCAGATATTTGTTCGGTTCTTCCTGCCCCGCGGTTGATCATGGGAGATTTTAACTCTCACGGTACAGGCTGGGGAGAACTGTACGACGACAACCGGTCTTCCTTGTTATATGACCTCTGTGACAACTTCAATATGACAGTTCTTAACAATGGAGAAGTAACACGTTTGGCTGGTCCATCCTCAGCTGGCAGTAGATTAGACCTCACGCTTTGTTCGAATTCATTATTGTTGGATTGCACATGGAATGTGATTCAAGATCCCCACGGTAGTGATCACTTGCCCATACAAATTTCGATTGCCACCGGGTTCAATCCGTTGGAATCCATCAACGTCGCGTATCTAACCCGTTACATCGATTGGACAAAGTTCAGGACAGCAGTAGATGAAGCCGTGACGACGGTAGAAGAGCTTCCACCGCTGGAGGAATATAACTTCCTCTCCAACCTGATCTTAGACAGCGCACTTCAAGCTCAAACTCGACCAGTTCCAGGAACGTCATTTCGCTGGAAACCTCCTTCTCCATGGTGGGATCAGCAATGCACCGAGGTTTACCGTAAAAAATCCGACGCGTTTAAAGTTTTCCGTAGACGTGGAACACCTGAGCACTTCGAAGTATACACGGCTCTCGAACGCGAACTTAAGAGCCTCATCAAGGCCAAAAAACGCGGATACTTGCGAAGATTCGTGGACGGGCGAGACGTCGATGAGTACTCTTTGGAACACGGCGCGAAGATTGCGTAACCGAACTACGAACAACGAGAGCGAGGAGTACTCGGACCAATGGATCCTCAAGTTCGCGCGAAAAGTTTGTCCAGATTCTGTGCCGGCACGGATCATTCCTCGCGAAACCGAGAATTCGATAGATGAGAACAGCCAACCTTTTTCAATGGTAGAACTCTCTCTTTCGCTCCTTTCGTGTGGCAATACGGCTCCAGGAGCTGATAGAATCAAGTTCAACTTGCTTAAGAACCTCCCAGACATCACGAAGAGGCGCATGTTGAACTTGTTTAATCAGTTTTTGGAGCTCAACATTGTACCGGATGATTGGAGGCGGGTGAGAGTTATCGCCATTCAAAAACCTGGCAAACCCGCGTCCGACCACAACTCCTATCGACCCATCGCGATGTTATCCTGCATTCGAAAGTTGTTGGAGAAAATGATCCTCTTCCGTCTGGACAAATGGGTTGAGACGAATAACCTGCTTTCAGATACTCAATATGGTTTTCGTAGGGGTAAGGGAACGAACGACTGTCTCGCGTTACTTTCCACAGATATTCAGCTAGCTTTTGCTAAAAAAGAGCAAATGGCTTCTGTATTCTTGGATATCAAGGGGGCTTTTGATTCAGTATCTGTTGAAGTTCTTTCAGATAAACTCCACGCTTGTGGCTTTTCTCCATTAATGAATAATTTTTTGTACAATTTGCTGTCAGAGAAACATATGAGCTTTTCTCATGGAACCTGTACAGCTTCTCGATTTAGCTACATTGGTCTCCCCCATGGATCATGTTTAAGCCCCCTTTTGTATAATTTTTATGTCAAAGACATTGACGGTTGTCTAAGTGACAACTGTACGTTGAGACAACTTGCAGATGACGGCGTAGTGTCGGTCACTCGACCCAATGGGTTCGATCTGCAAGGACCCTTACAGGATACCTTACACAATTTGTCTACTTGGGCTCTAGAGCTAGGTATCGAATTCTCTACGGAGAAAACTGAGTTGGTAGTTTTTTCAAGGAAGCATAACCCAGCACAACCGAAGCTTCAAATTTGGGGTACACCGATAACTCATTCCATGTCCTTTAAATATCTTGGGGTCTGGTTCGATTCTAAGTGCACCTGGAGATCCCACATTGAGTATCTGAAGCGAAAATGCCAGCAAAGGATCATCTTTTTCTGCACAATAACTGGAACCTGGTGGGGAGCAGATCCGCAAGATCTTCTAACGTTGTACCGGACAACGATTTTGTCGGTTATGGAATACGGTAGTTTTTGTTTTCAGTTGGCGGCTCGGCCGCATATCATTAAACTGGAACGTATTCAGTATCCGTGTCTTCGTATCGCGTTAGGTTGTATGCACTCGACTCATACGATGAGTCTGGAAGTGCTGGCTGGCATGTTGCCACTCTCGGATCGGTTTTCAGAATTGTCTCTCCGGCTCCTTACCAGGTGTGAATTTATGAACCCCCAGGTAATCGAAAACTTTGAGAAGCTTCTCGAGTTGAATCCTCAAACTCGCTTCATGACTTTGTACCATTGGAACATAACACAGGATGTCAGCCCTTCGCCAAATATTCCCAATCGTGTTTGCTTCTCCGACTTCGGCAGTTCGGTTCATTTTGATTTATCCATGAAGCAAGAGCTTCGTGGAATTCCAGAGCATCATCGTCCTATGATTGCTCCTGTGATATTTTCTGCACAGTTTGGCCAAGTTAATTCCACTAAATCGTTCTTCATTGACGGATCATTGATAGAGGAGTCAGCAGGCTTTGGTATATACAATGAAATGTATAGCGCCAATCGTAAACTTCAAGCTCCTTGTTCCGTATATGTCGCCGTACACTTTACGCTAGAAATCGTTGCCTCACTAACACCGGATCAGTACTTCATTTTCACGGATAGTCTCAGTTCTATAGAGGCTATTCGCTCTTTGAGGCCGGTAAAGCACTCCTCGTATTTTCTCATGAAAATACAGGAGCTTCTAAGTGCTTTATCTTCGCGTTATTTTATCATCACCTTTGTATGGGTCCCTTCTCATTGTTCAATTCTGGGCAATGAGAAAGCGGACTCGCTTGCAAAGGTGGGCGCTATAGAAGGCGATATTTATGATCGACAAATCGCCTTCAATGATTTTTTTACTATTTTTCGTCAACAGTCACTCGTCAGCTGGCAGTATAAATGGAGTAAAGGAGATTTGGGGCGATGACAACATTCTATCATCCCAAAGGTGCGAAGAAATCTTGGTTTAGGGGGATGGATGTGGGACGAGACTTCATTCGTGTCATGTCTCGCCTCATGTCCAATCATTATTCTTTGAACGCTCATTTATACCGGGTTGGGATGAGCGACAGCAATCACTGTGAGTGTGGACAAGGTTACCAGGACGCAGATCACATTATTTGGTCATGTGCTGAGCATCGTGAAGTCAGATCGGAGCTTAATGATTCCCTTCGGGCTCGAGGTAGACAACCCAATGTGCCAATTCGAGATATTTTGGCTTTGCGTGATTTGGAGTATATGCAATTAATTTATGTGTTTTTGACTAACATTAGCATTAGATTGTAGTTAGTTTGACCTGTATATTTACTTTAAGTTTTTTTTTCTCTTTTTTTATCTGTGTTTGTGTGTTTTTTTTTCTTTTTCAAAAAAATGTTCAAGTTAAAAGAAATCCATACATTGTATAGTTATAAGTGTTAAGACAATTTAGAATTTAAAATTAATGTGTTATGTATACCATACTTTAAATTCCCACCCATCTTCCCATCCGTAATTTGTAATTTCTATTAACCTCGAGACGGCCGCGAGTAATCGGTTCTATCCCCCTAACTTTAGTTTTAAGATAAATGATGTTAAAAAATATGAAAACTTGGCTCTGTAAAGTTGATTCGATTGAGCCTGTACAAATAAATGATTAATAAAAAAAATAATAATAAGGCATTTAAGACATCGTCAGTTATTTGCAACAAATAATTATCGCACGAACTATGCAAAATATGGACCGATTAATCAAATGATGGCTAATTACAATAACCATTGCAATTGTATAGATTTTACGATGTCGAAAGAAAAATTAAAAAAATACTTCCGCGCGTGCTAGGTTTAAGTTAAGTTAAGAACTTATTGTAATTAAAATGGTCTACAACTGATTGACGACGACAAATAAATAAATTTTGATCCCCAAAAGTACGCTACCATATGAATCATCTTGGTCCAGGCGAATAATGTTAAAATCGTGGAAGTTTAATTCAACTTCAGAGGAAAGCCATGTTTCACAGAGAGCAAATATATCACAATCAAAATTGTGAATCAAATACTTGAACGAGTCTAATTTAGATATTAGACTGTGACAGTTCCATTGTAATACGGTGATCGTATCTTGATCCTTATTGGACGAATTATTCATCGAAAGATATGAATTCACTAATGAAGGGCCATGATACAGTCAATTGCTTGAAGTAGTTTTCAACTATAGGAATTAGCAGCTCAATAAGTCCTCGGAGCGGTGAAGCATCCAAATGACCAAGAGCATTTAAAATGTTATCCACAATGTCAAAAAAAAATTCCAGCTTTATAGAGTACACACTTAGAAATTATGAACTTTACACGAGACGTAATTCATGTTTGTAAAAAGTCGGGGAACGGAAAGAAAGATTTCGTGTAAAATTATGTCTCCTGAAATTGACAGATACGCAATTCGACGAAAGATGCGTTTGATTGAATTTATTTTCTCATCTCTTTCAACTCATTCTTATGTGTTAAAGGACGCTTGCAAGTGTCGGTCTCAGGAGACAGACATTTACATGACATTTTGGTAGTGTGTAGGTTTTATTTGTTTCCGGCGCACACCTGGAGAACTAGTGGGCTTCCTTTCACCGGGGGCGTGTACCTCCGGAAGTCCACGCTCATCGGCTATGTCAGAGTCCAGTTCATCGGAAGACAAAATCAAAATAGGATTTTCATTTTGAGCGGGTAATACAGACGATGCAGAGGCTCCTTTTCGTCTCACATTACCAGTGCGCTTCTTGTACACGGAGCAGTTCTGCAAATCGTGGAGAGGTTCTTTGCCCCAGTAAGTACTCTTTGTTGCTTCCTGTTGACAAGCATCCTCTAGATTCTTTTGGCCGCATTTGCCACAACGGGGCTAGTTGTCGCAAAAAGTAGCCGTATGACCCAACTGTTTGCACTTGGTACAATTAAATACCCTTGGTACAAAAAGGCGCACTGGAAAAAAATAAACCTTATCAATTTCAACAAATTTTGGGAGAATTGATCCGACGAAGGTCACTTGCAGCGAGTCCGACGGTGAATACGTCTTTTTTCCATCTACCATTGATCCTGCATGCAATTGTTTGCATTCCAGAATTTCAATGGTAGACGAAGCAGAATTTGGAAGCTGCCCCTTACCTTCCATAACGTCTTCACACGTCAGGCTCACTGCAGAAGGCACACCATCTATCTCCATATCTCGAGTTTGGATGTAGACGTTGTACTCGACATTATAACCTACGTCACTAGCAATTTCATTTGCAATTTTATACGTAGGTGCAGTAACACGCAGTTTGTTTCGGTTGACCTGATGAAATTCGGGCCCCGGGTAGCGACGCGTCAAATTTTTTTTTATGCCCAAAGTGTTTGGGGGGGGCACGCCCCCCTTGAAAAAAATGAACAAAAAAAAAAAAAAAAAAAAAAAAAAAAAAAAAAAAAAAAAGAAAAAAAAAAAAAAAAAAAATTTTTTTTTTTGGGCCCGCTGCGCTGGGGGGGGGGGAGGGGGGGGGGAAAAAAAAAAAAAAAAGCGCCCCCCGCCCTTGGGTGGTGTTGTGTTTTTTTTTTTTTTTTTTTAAAAATGTATGTATGTATGTATGTAAGGTAGCCACCATCCCTTCTAAGACCTTGTCATGTATGCAGCTCCACTTAATAGCAAGATCAAATTGCGTTACCGGTTTGCATTCACAGTAACGCTGTATGAAGGGCCAAAAACGGTGGGGCGGACCCGTAAGCAGAGACACTTACGCGAAACCCGCGGGAACATAAGAATCTCCTTCCAACGATACGATCCAACAAATCGAATAACCCAATTCGCAATACTCATTAAGCTTTCTACGGGATGGCTTGTTAAGAAGGGCGCGTCACTCTCACTGAAATTGTTGGAGTAGAATTCACAGCACCACAATCGAATCGGTAGGATAAAGAAAATGATACTGTTTGTTCCCTCCTAGACGCCGGTTGTCATACCACTCCATTGTCCAATTCCAGCTTGAGTGATACCCTGATGCTCCCTCCCTTCCCAATATATATTTAATGTCATATAGTAATGTATAAAATATAGTGAATTAATATTATAATTATAATAAATATAGCGAATGAATATTATAATGATAAATAATATAGTGAATGAATATAAGAGTGAAAATAACAATTCCATTTGTGGACCTGAAAGTTTAGACAATGTAGCTGCGAGAAAAAAAATTGATTTAAAATTATCTCATCAAACTTGGAATATCCATGGATAATCTGAAATTATATAGCAATAGAATAGTAAACCTAAAATTTCGATGTGCTGTTCCGTTTCCTTGCAATAATTTATGTAGTGAGTCTCATCTGAAATAGCGATTTTAATGAAATGAATTTAAATGCAATTATGTCACATCATTTAATATCACAACATAAAATAATAAACTGACGTTATAATATAAAATAATAATACCAGCAAGCCAGTAAACCATAGTAGAATACATATATCCGTAACTAATCTGAACTCATCGAAAGACTGTTGCAGTTTCTATTGAAATAAGATCTACTAAGATTAGAATTTGTTTTCACAATAATAGTCAGAGAACATAATAAGCGTAGGTTCAAGATATATATGACATCTACTGGTATGTTACTGAAAATAAAAATTAGATGTGTATTAATATCATAATAATATTAGAAAAACTGAAGACAGCTAATAATAAGGCGAAATAAATTTCAGATGAGTATGAATCTAAAAACTAAAATAAAAAATTAGGAAATTGAATTTTTCTATAGCTCTTGTACACCCATAAATGATTCCTCATGTCTGTGAAATAGGAAATGAATGATTGTAAACTGTTTGGTTTTGAATTAATATATATTTCTGATGAAGAAGGAAAGTGCTGTTTTAAGTAGAATTTTTCGAATAGGATCCTTTCTAAAAAAAACATTAAAAACCTTCCTATCTTTTCAAATACATAACGTAGGTTAGATGAGCTATAACTGACAAGGATGCATAAATGTGAAGCTGAAAATGACTTATAAAAAAGCATACAAAATGTAGTGAATGGATGTTATAATATAAAACGATAATAATTTCATTTGCATTTACATGTGTGCAGATTGTGATCCTGCTGCAATTGTATACGGACCTGCGCATCTACCATGAACCTGAAAGCTTAGATAATGTATCATGGCCACCAGAAAAAAAACATGATTTTAAATTATTTTACAAAACATGGGATATCCATGGATGATCTGAAATTGTATAGCACATAAAGAATAATGAACCTAAAATTTCGATGTGCTGCTCTGCTAATAAATGTGATATAACCACAATGGAACTGACTCTTAGCTTCGGGTCATGATCCCTACTGAGCCCTTGCGGCACGTCAAGCCGGCCAGTTCAGCGCAAGGGCTTTGCCTATAGATAAATACATACATAGATAAAGAGGCCTTATTTTTAGAACTCCACAACTTTGAGGAAATTTCTCCAGAAACGCATAAAACATACGAAAAATAGAACACAAACAAAATGACAATGAAGGAAAACCAAAGAATTGAATGCAGAAGAAGAAGATAAACTTCTTAACGTATTAAAACAGTTTCCAGACGTCCTTTACAATAATGACGAGAAATTGTCATTCACAAATGCCGTGAGACACAAGATCAATACAAAAGATGATCTGCCTGTCTACTCTAAAAACTACTGCTACCCCTTCTGTAATCGAGAAGAGATTCAGCGACAAATAGTAAAAATGTAAGATCAAGGAATTATTCGACCTTCTAGTAGTCACTGGTCATCGCCAATCTGAATAGTACCGAAGAAGATTGATGCTTCCGGTAAGAAGAAATGGCGATTGGTAGTCGATTATTGCAAACTTGACAAATTGAGTAAGTGCCAATATTTTTCAACCCTTGACCTAGCATCAGGGTTCCACCAAATAGAGGTTCATATGAAAGATACGAATTTATTCGGATGCCTTTCGGGTTGAAAAACGCACCCGCTACGTTCCAAAGAGTAATGGACAACATTCTCAGAGAACATATCGGAGTGAGGTACCTAGTCTACTTTATCATCTATCCGACGAATCTACAAGAACATCTAATAAATCTAAAATTAATTTTAGCAACCATAAAGAAATATAAAATGAAAATACAACTCGACAAGTGCGAGTTTCTCCGGAAGGAAGTTGCTTTTCTAGGTCATGTGGTCACTCCGGAAGGAATAAAGCCTAACCCAGAGAAAATAAACGGTATCAAAGAATGGCCATTGCCAAAAAATGAAAAAGAACTAAGAGGTTTCTTAGGAGTTGTGGGCTACTATAGGAAGTTTATAAAAGACTTCGCAAAAATAGCCAAACCCTTAACTCAACAATTGCGAAAACGATACAGTACAGCATACAAAGGAGTTTACAGAAGACTCTGAAAAATGCAAATATATTCTTAGCAGTAGTCAAATGCTACAGTACCCGGACTTTGGCAAAAGATTCATCTTAACCACAGATGCCCGATCGGGAACGATAAACCCATCGCCTATGCATACCGTACGCTTACTAAAACCGAGAAGAATTACTCCACAATTGAAAAGGAGCTGCTTGCCATAGAATGGGCATGCAAATATTTTCGACCATACTTATATGGCCGAAATTTCACATTATATACGGACCATAAACCCTTAACATACGCATTGAACTTAAAAACACCAAACGACCGGTTGATTCGATGGAAGTTAAGATTGGAAGAGTTTGATTATGATATTCAGTATCCACCCGGCAAACAAAACGTTGTTGATGGTGTATCGCGGATTTCACCAGAAATAAATATTAATGACCATGACGAAGAAGAAACATATATTTCAACAGTTCACTCGGCAGACTCAGATAGCGATGACTACAAAAAAATGACCGAAAAACCACTTAACTACTATAAGAACCAGATCTTAATAAAAACGGAAGCACTAACGACGAAGCATATGAGCAAATATTTCCAGGAATACACAGACGTACCTTAACTCGTATAACATTCAGCGTTCCAATAGCTGTTAAAATATTCCGAGATTTTATGAATCCGAAAAAGGTAAACTGCATATTGTGCCTGAGGAGTACTAAACATACTGCAGAAAACATACAAAAATCACTTTTACAGGTCAAAAACATTCAAAATTATATTAACACAGTCTGTTTTGTAGGATGTAACTTCTTAAGAAGAACAAAACAGGATTAGCGATCGAGCACACCGTGGTATCGAAGAGAATCGATAATCGGGATTTCTATTTTCCAAGAACGAAAAATAAGGTAACAACTTTTGTATTTCTTATTAACTTTCGATTTATCGGGATTTCTATTTTCCAAGAACGAAAAATAAATACTTTTGTAAACCTTTGCCACATATGTCTAGAAAACAAATACGAAAGAAATCATACAAAATTATTCCATCTATTCCAAAAAAGCCTTTGGATATTCTCTATATGGATGTCGTTATTTCAAGCCCAGACTTATTTTTGTCTGCCGTTGATAAATTACCACGATTCGCAATGCTCATTCCAATTAAATCCCGTTCAATTCCTGATGTCAAACGAGGTCTTATTAAATTATTCTCTACATACGGTACACCTAAGATGATTGTCTGCGATAACGAAGTCGCTTTTAAATCATTCGAAATACGTGGTTTCTTACAAAATCTAGAAGTAGAAATGTACTTTGGATCATAGCGAGATGAATGGAATCGTTGAGAGATTTCATTTAACCCTCAGCGAGATATTCAGGTGTATTAAACACAAATTTGGTGATCTGACGACCAAAGAATTATACAGAATATCAACAACCCTCTACAACATAACGTTACTATCTGCCACGAATTTAAAACCGATTGAGATTTTCTATGGAGTAAAAGCAGGAGAGAAAAGACCTTTAAATCTCGATAGAATATTGGAAACATAAAATTTATTATGAGATAGACTTAGACAATAACACACCTCTATTTGACAGAATTCACAATATAATCGGAGGACTGAAAACATTCCCTAACTGACAAACTTATTACAAGACAGGCATATAACGGTAGTAAATCAATTTAAAAAAAATTACCCTAAGAAAAGCCAGAAACGAGGACTTTTTAATTTTATTGGATCTGGAATAAAACTTAATATAGGGTTACCAGAAAAATCGACATTTTTCGAATTTTTTTACTTCTGAACCACTGGATCGATATGCAATGTTTTTATTTTTATAAATAGAAAGCTGATTACTTCTTGTTTTTACCAAAAATAATGGTTAAAATAATTATTGTACTAAAATTTGCTAAAATGGTCAAAATATTCGTTTTTTTAATTTTTGAAATATTTGACCACAACGACTATTTATTTTTAAAAATTTTCATGAAAGTTCAAAAATTTTTACATAATATATTAAAAAATTAGATATGTTCATCTAGCCGTTTTTGAGTTTAATTTTTTTGAAAATATCAAGTTTTTTGCTAATACACACATGAAATGAGCATTATTTGCCATCAAATTTTTTTAGCGTGTAGAACATTTTTTCTCAAATTTAGTCAAGTTGAAAAATCAATTTTGAAGACCAAAAAACACAATTTCTACGACCAATGCAATCTACGTTGAAATTCTTTGTGTAATGAAAGCTTTCCATTGGTATTATTAAAAATTTGGCAACCAGCGCTATCTGAGAGAATCTTGGGAGGTCGGAATTGGCCACAAGGTCGGGATTGGACCAGGCTCCGCTATATTGAAGAATTGGAGCTCAAATCTCAAAGCTTTAGACTACAAGCAAGGGTTTTCTCAGATTACCTTCAATTAAAACTCAGCATTTAATTTGATAATTTAATTATTTTTATTTTTCATAGTTCATCAAAAAAAATATTACGTAGCAAAATTCTTAAAATTTAACGCACTTTTCCTCATCTGAAAACGAAAACCGTTTCCCGATAATGTAATTTTCATTTTGTGGTTTAAGGTAATGAAACGATTGTGTCCCAGAGATTTGTTTTACACGAGTATAACGGTTTTTATTTTCTTTTCCATTGCATTGTAATCTTTTTCCGAGAAAAACTCGTAATATATTTTGGAATCTACTTTAGAAACAGCCCAAGAGTAAAGTTCGTATGCAGTTGTAATATGATGGCCTTGTAAACTTGCTTTTGAAGCGTTTCGCTTTAGAACACCTCCTAAAGCGTCACAAGGCCCTTTTCCATGGCAAGTGGCAAAAAAGTTCCACTCTGCATTAAGACCGAAGTCCTTGTACATGTGGCACAAATTGAAAGCAGTCATCTTATTTTTGTATTGACTGCCTGATTGATCAGAAAAAAAAGTGGATATTTTTCAGGTAAGGTAGCTTTTTTTAATGAAATTTGTTATAAACAGCCGAACGGCAACATGGTTCTATCTTTTTCTTAGCATTTCAAGCTTATTGCTTTCACAATTAGCTTATTGCTTGCTCTCAACTAAGTGTTCTAAATGCACTTCCACAGTTATTAATTAAGAGCTTTCGATGCCAAGTACCATTTTTGCATTAGTATGATTGTGTGGCAAGTACAATCATACGCTATGCCCAGGGAGTCGAGAAATTTTCCTTAACGAAATATTCCTAGACCAGACCGGGAATCGAACCCAGCCACCTCCAGCATGGTGTTGCTTTGTAGCTGCGCCTTTACCGACTGAGCTAAGAGAGGACGGCAACATGGTTATGTTTAGTAAATTCTGCGATTGCTATGAAGCTTGTAAACTTTAAATTTTGTGCTTCATCCTTATAATATATGGCAAAAGGATGGATTTTGCATTGAGCGTTTGTCCAATGAATACCTTGTTTAGCGTCCTGAATAACAAAAGAGTAATTTTCAGAGAAGTCATCAATTATAATGCAGCCAGTTGCTTCCAAATTAATTTTAAGTTGTTTTAAGTAGTTACCTTGTTGCTCTGCAATAACATTATGCGGAATGTCTACGTACGATCTTCTTTGGCCGTGAGCCTTCAGAAACAGCATTTGATGGTAATAATGCCAGCTTGTCTGTTCTGGAACTGCTGAGCCGGAAGTGGTTGACGAGGGGACTTTCTTCTCCTCTCTTACAAATGTATTCGCTCTTCCGGCGGGTCTTTAATGATTCCACTAGAATACAGAAGGATGAGATGCAAATAATATATAATGGATAGCTGTATTAATTACTCACCATCTGTGTTTAATTCAGAAGCGATGTTTACCCAAATTCTTTCTTTAAGTATAATATTTTTATAAGTTTTGTTAGATGTTGACCACAGACACTCAATCTCCTTGATTTTCACAATTAAAGTGCTTTCAAATTCCATTTTCAGTAGCTTTGAATTCTAACAACACAAACACCCGAACTGTGCACCACGCGTCAATTTTGAATTTTCTCAAAAACAAAGCGTCACAAAAGCCGTACGCGGGAGAACGCTGGCACTTTAGAACGTTTTTGGCGTTTTAGCACAACGACCCAACAAACATCAATGTTGAATTAGAGCTTGTTCAAGCAAATTTGGAGAAGCTATTCAGCTGTTTCTTCTAGAATTGCTGAATAGCTTCTCCAAATTTGTTTGAACAAGCTCTAATTCAACACCGATGTTTGTTGGGGACGCGACGGACGCGACGCTTCATTGAACGCCTTTAGGTCGGTATCGTGTTCGAAAGAAATTTCTTTTTCTATCCCAAACCCATGTTAAATTCCGTTTACTGAAACGGAAAGTAAAGAATCGAAAAGAAATTTCTGCAGCAGTATCCACCTGAAAAGAACGAAAAATAAAATTGGAATTTGTAAGGTTTCCACGCAAACTAATGGGAGCTGTCACTTTCACTTTCGGAAAAATATCCCGCTCGATTATTCCGTAAGTTGAGGTGACATTTCGTTCCATGCAGATCAATTGTCAAAATTCCGCTTGGTAATATTGAACAAAATTCCGTAACCTCTCTACTTTTTAAGTCGATACTGGCCTTTTTATGAAAAGTGCTTTCCTCAAACTGAAACGTCAATGCGACGCGACGTGGGACGCACTATTGTGCATTGGCCTTTACAATGCGAACACTGCTAATTTAGGACACTCTAAAAAGAGGACTTAAATCTATATTGAAACGTGTTCTTCCTTGTATAATAATCAACTAGATTTTGTTTTAGACTCCGTATCGTCTCACGGCTAGTTTTCGAATGATCTTTATAAATCGTATATGTGCGATCCGCTCGTTATTATTTTACCGAACGCATATTCATTTATTAGATAGTTCATTTTAACTTCTCTAATTCACGTACATTACAGTTCATTCCTTTTCAGATATTGGATTGATAGATACAATTTCAAGAATTTGATATCAATAATTTTATAACTGCATTTAAACCACCTAATTGTTTTCAGTGTGAGAGGCACCTAACTTTTTCTTCGATCTTGTTTCGATTGGGCTTCTGACCAAACTTCTTCTCTTTGCAGGACGTTCTTCAGTCCGGAACTGCAAATCATGTGGGAATCCTGTGAAGTATTATTTGTCTCCGATAGACTCTCGTTTTCGCTTGCGATCATTGGGCGCTGGGAAGATCACCCCACTGCGTCTATTCGGATGATTCATCTTTTTCAGTTGACTTCGATGTGCCATCATAACGTGCGTTCCTAGTGCAATCTGAAAAATATTTGAAGACATTTTCTTCACTAACTTTGCCTCCAACCATTTGGGAAAGTCAACAAGTTTATTATTTTTATAATACAGTTTATCCCCTATAACCAACTCGTCAAGCCCATCAGAAGTTATCTTTTCTAAAACAACTTCTTCTTTCCTTGCTGGAAGTTTCTCCAAATTTTTTTTATATGTTTTGTTTGGATTTATTAAATCCAATAGCATTATAGCACAGGACCTTTTCCGAAGGAAATTTTCCTTCTGATCCACTACAACTGGTCCTATAGTTAATTAGAAACATATCTAGTCGATCCTCTATGGTCAAAGATTTCGTCTGATTATCAATTAAAAACTTTTTGAAAACGTCTTTTCCATCTCTCACCACCCTTCCAGCAAACACAAAATCGTATATGATAGCGGATTGAAGTACAAAGTGGAGGCGATATACGTACATGCGTTCATTTGACTTCATGTAAAATGTACGTACATCGCCTCCACTTTGCACTCTTATTTGCTATCATATATGATCATGTGTTTGCTGGGTAGAAGCTGGGTTATACGAAGGACTTTTTGACGTAGGACCTACGTCTCTGTTTTCTATTCCTGTTTAGGGGCGCCGTTCTCAAATTTCTGAAATCGCAAGCGCTAAGCGGGATTGGAGACTTTGAACGATAATATCTCTTCGCTGGTCCACAGAAATTTTATGATAAGTATTTCATTCGCAAGGTAGATCATCAAAGCTAAATCCCTGTTGCAAACTTAATTCATCATAATTGTTTAAACTAATTAAAATGTACTTAAAAGAAAAATGTCTGAACGCACAAAGCTATTGGTCGAAAATGACATCATGTTTACGCCTCGCTCTGATTGGTTCATACTGCCACAGTTACCGTGGTAGTGATTATAAAACTTTCGGTGACGTCCGACCTACCATCAGCTCTCGCTTTGCATCCGTATGCGACAGACGTGTTCGGCGAGCACGTTGGTAGAAAACGCCGCCCGCGAACACAAGAAGACCAGACCAAGAAGAATCATCCACGTCACCTGCAGCTAGCCATTCGCAACGACGAGGAGCTGAACACCATTTCTCCGTTGTGACCATTTCACAGAGTAGTGTCCTGCAGCCCAAGAAGACTGAAGAAAATTTCATTCGCGAACCATGTTATCAACTAAAATCCGTCCTTTTCAGGCCGATCAAATCAAGTTGCCAACTGAAGAGTATGTTTGATAGAAATTTCTCTTGAGCTCATCGAAATTTTCATTACCACGCACCGGCTCAATATGGCGTTGAAAAAGCTGCGTCCCGGAGAAAATAGCCAAATCAATCGCCCACATCATCTTTGTGGTCAAGTGATTAGTGGCGCTACCCGCGTTCATTGCCATGAAGTGAGGGTTCGATTCCCGCTCCATGTTCCATGTTCCCTCCGTAAAAAACTAAAATCCGTTCTTTTCAGTACGACCAATTCAATTTGCCAACTAAAGAAAAGTATGTTTCATTGAAATCTCTCCTGAGCTCATGGAAATTTTCATTACCACGCATTGGCTCAACATAGCGTTTCTTGAAAAGCAACGTCCCGGAGAAAATAGCCAACATTTTGTATTAGTACCCATTTATAAATCTCTATTCGCCATGTTAACACTAGCCATCATGTTGAACATTCAATAAACGAAACAGTAAATTCGAGCCGAACTGAAACCCAGCAGACCGATTATGTGTAGACATATTCAGTGTACGGGGTAGGTTAGTTTCATGGCAGTTCCTAGTTGTACAAAGGTACATAATGGATTAGTTGCAGATAATAGATTAGCTTAGTTGCTGGTAGTTATCAAATGTGAGCTTTAACTTTTCTGGCCAATATTCACTAACTATTTTGCAGTTTTAGAAGCAAGTGTGTTCATATCTCAAGGGTTTTTAGGCCCTGATAAGGGCCGTTTTTCTGTTGCCTGAGTTTAGAAGATGCAAATTTAACCACCGAAACCCCTTTCGTGCTAATGAAAATTAATGATTTCATTTCCACGCTGGTGTCTGGCGTAACAACTGAGGCCCGTCCCCTTTTGTAAAATTTGATTCACATTACCTTCGTTGTTACCCCCTTCTTATCATGTAATGGTACCCGATGCAATTATATAAAACGGGCCCGGCATGGCGAGCAGCTAACACCGATACATATCAGCTCTAAGCTGCAACACGCTCTACTACCTAGCAGCAGGAGTGTGACAATAAGAGGACCAGAATTATTCACGACACCTGCTGCTGGTCATCCGCAACGACGAGGAGCTGAATAAACTTTCCTCCGGTTTGACCATTTCACAGGGTGGTGTCCTTCCAAACGCCCAAGAAGACTGAAAAGAAAATTTCAATAGCGAACCATGTAAACAGCTAAAATCCAAGCTTTTCAGGATGATCAAATCAAGTTGCCAACTAAAGAGTTGTTTGATTGGAATTTCTTTTGAGCTCATCGAAATTTGCATTACCACGCACCGGCTCAACATGGCGTTGCATAAAAAGCCGCGTCCCGGAGAAAATAGCCAAATCAATCGCCCACATCATCTTCGTGGTCAAGTGGTTAGCGGCGTCGCCCGTCGTTCAAGCGGTTGCCATGAAGTTGAGGTTTCGATTCCCGCTCTAGCCTGTGGAACTTTTTGCAAAACGAAAATTTCCAAACTGGTCCACTGGGCGTTAGGTTAAGTTGTTCGTAAATCGCTCTACACCCAACATAAAAAAGCAAGATTGTAATATAATTTCACATGATTTTGTTCCATTTCGTGCTGTGGATCGTAAATTTTTTTCAATTCGATTACCTCAATTTCTTCACATCAACAAGCAGTTCTACGTCAACTTTGCAGTTATGTCACTGACATAACTCACCCTTTCGTTTCAGAATTTTTATTCTCTGCTTTTCTAAAAAGGCTACAAATTCCTTAGAATTAAAAGGTGGACCACCATCTGTTAGGACAACATCAGGTAATCCATTTCGAGCGAAAAAGGAAGCAAACTTTCTATTTACTATTTGTGCTGTTGTGCCATAACGTAATATTTAGCTCTACTTCCAGAGCACTTAGGGTAGCTATCAATAATTAATAAGAATGGTTTATTTTCAAATAGAAAAAATCGCTACTGAATGGGTGAGTAGTAGGTGTCCACGATTCTTAGTTTTTTTTTTGTTTAGGAATAATCCCCATTTGAGCACAAGTTGTACAGCATTTAGCAAATTCTTCTATATCTTTATTCATTTTTGGCCAATACCGTTCTTCCGCCGTGATTGATATGTAAAAGTTTAAAAATTTCATCCTTAAGTTTTTCTGGAATCACAACTCTATCCTGTAATAATAAAACTTCTCCGTAAACTTCTTTTTTTTTCTCTTTGTGCATACAAATCTTTAAAATCATCAGGCATGGATTTTGGCCAGTCAATTTTCACAAACTTTGTGATTACAGCTAAATATGCATCGTTCTAAGTTTCCTTTGTAACGATATTAAAGTCCAATGGAAATTCGTTAGAAAAGTTTAAGCTATTAATGCTGTCATAATTTAATGCACTAGGAACCTTTTGGTCTGACGGAAACCTGCTACAAAAGTCCGCATTACTCATTCTAGAACCAGGCCGGTATTCAATGTCAAAATCATAAATGTACCGTTGCAATCTGGTTATTGCATATGGATTGCTTACCTTCATTACCAAATATCCCAATCAGTGGTTTATGATCTGTAAAAACTTTGAACTTTTACCCGAAAAGAAATTTGTGAAATTTCTTGATCACACAAACCAAAGCCAAAGCGTCGAGATGCAGTGTAGGATATTTCTTTTGCGCAGGGTTAAGAGAGAAAGAGGTAAAGCAAATTGGTTTTTCTATACCGTCAACCATCAGCGTTAATACACCTCCTAAGCCGTATGAAGATGCATCCGTTACAACTATTAATGGTTTGCTGGGGTCATAGTTCTCGAGAATGTTTGCATTAAGTAAACATTTTTTTACTGACATCACAAGCTTCATTACATTGACTTGTACATTAAAAACGAGCATTTTTCTTAAGCAGATGCCATATTGGGTACAAATTTGTTATAATAGTTAATAAGGCCTAGGTAAGCCTTCAATTCGGTTACGTTTTGTGGTGTTTTAGCATTAGCAATCGTCAAAAGTTTTTCTGAGGATGGTCGTAATCCATCACTTGATATTACATGTCCTAAATACTGCAATGAATCGACAAAAAACTTACATTTTTTTTTAAATTTACGGTGATGTTAGCTTTTGTGAGACGATCCAAAACCAAAATTAATTTATTATAACAGTCTTCAAAAGTATTTCCCGCAATCAGTATATCGTCAAGGTAGCAACAAACACCTTCAAGTCCTCTAAGAACTTGGTCCATGACCTGCTGAAACAATGCTGCGCTTGAGGATGCTCCTTGGGGTAGGCGGTTGTTAGTAAACAGCCCTTTCACTGTATTTATGACCATGTATTTTCGACTACGCTTTGAAAGTATTAGCTGTGTGTAAGCTCCAGCCAAGTATAAAGAGAAAAATATTTAGCATACAACTAAAGTAGCGAAGATGTCTTGAGCGAGTGGCAAAGGATAAACATTTGGAATTAAAATTGTGTTAAGAGAAACTCTACAATTGATTACCATTCTGATTTCGTTGTCTTCCTTTAATATGGTAATTATGGGCGAAGCCCACTCGCTCACCTTTATCGGAGTAATGACGCCTTGTTTTTCTAGCATATCCAGATAAGCGAGAAGCTTGTCTTAAATTTTGTAGGGAACCTGATACGCGCGTTTAAGGTTTGGTTGATCGGCTTGAACAATCAGCTCAGCCTCGTATCCTACAATGGGTTCATAAAAATCCCAATCAAATATTTTTTAACCCTTTGTTTTAATTATACCTATGGCTTGCTGTTGATTGTTGCTCTGCTCGATATTGTCAATGAAAAGATTTTTCCAATCAGATAGAAAGCTTCCATCCATTCCCTTCCAAGCAACGGAATGAAGTCTTTCTCTCTTTTCAGCACGATCATCAACCTCTGATATTTAGGATCATTTATGCTCACTCTTATAGAAATTTGTCCTAGTAATGATAGCCAAGCTCCATCTACTAAAGGGTGATACGGTCAAAATTTGGTCAAGGGAAAACGCGTGTAAATCGGTGAAATCGTTTATTTAAAAAATCAAATTAAATTTCTTTTTCAAGTTCAATTAGTATAAAATTCAGGAAAAATATTCAGTTAGGCTTCCGCTTTTCCAAATCCGAATTGCCGGGCATTACGCTTGACCCCTGCCATCAGATTTGGTACAGCCACCTTGTCCACCTTCTTCGCCACAGAAAGCCAGTTTGCCTTGAACTGCTGCTCGTCCTTAGCAGTTTTTTTTTGGTCTTCTTTAGGTTCCGCTTGACAATAGCCCAGTATTTCTCAATTGGGCGGAGCTCTGGCGTGTTGGGAGGGTTCTTGTCCTTGGGAACATCCTGCACGTTGTTGGCGGCGTACCACTCCATGGCCTTTTTACCGTAATGGCAAGATGCCAAATCCGGCCAAAACAGTACGGAACAACCGTGTTTCTTCAGGAAAGGCAGCAGACGTTTATTCAAACACTCTTTCACGTAAATTTCTTGGTTGACAGTCCCGGAAGCTATGAAAATGCTGCTTTTCAAGCCACAGGTACAGATGGCTTGCCAAACCAGATATTTCTTTACGAACTTTGACAGTTTCGTGTGCTTGAAAGTATCTGCTACCTTTCCCCTTCCTTTTGCCGTATAAAACTCCTGTCCCGGAAGCTGCTTGTAGTCGGCTTTGACGTAGGTTTCGTCGTCCATTACCACGCAGTCAAACTTCGTCAGCATCGTCGTGTACAGCCTCCGGGATCGCGCTTTGGCCGTCGTATTTTGTTTATCATCGCGATTTGGAGTCACTACCTTCTTGTAAGTCGATAGTCCGGCTCGTTTTTTGGCTCGATGCACGGTTGTAGACGATACACCCAGCTTATTTGCGGCATCTCGGAGAGATAGGTTAGGGTTTCGCTTGAAACTACCGGCAACTCTCTTTGTCGTCTCAGCGGCTTCCGGTTTTCGATTTCCCCCCGATCCAGACTTCCTGGCTGTCGGCAAACGTTCCCCAAACACTTTAATTACATTTGTAACGGTTGATTTGGCAACTTTTAGCGATTTTGCCAACTTTGCGTGCGAGTAGCTCGGATTTTCGCGATGCGCGAGCAAAATTTTTATACGCTGCTCTTCTTGCTTGGACGGCATTTTGACAACTGAAGAGTGAATTCCAAAATCAAAATAGGAGCAACATTCTACACACACACACCTTCAAAATGAGGGGTGTTCAGGTTTTTTAAATGCAAAATTGAAAGAAATACGTCAAGTTGATATTGACCAAATTTTGACCGTATCGCCCTTTACCACCAACTTCTTACTACAGGATGAAATAGGAATGTGTTTAAAAAAAATCTTGTAAAGGCTTTCACTGATCACTGCTACAGCGGAGCCAGTATCCTATCTCCATGGTGAGATTAATATTTTCAACCATTACTTCCACTAAACATGGTTCATTAATGTTGTTCACACAAGAAATTTTCATGCAATCAATATCCGACTCATTACTAGAGTCATGCAACTTACTAAGCTCAAATTTTCTAAGCTGCTTGGGTTGAACAACTTCCACTTCATTAACGAATTTGACAGCACTTTTACTTTGCAAAAATTGGCAATTCCTCCTTATGTGCCCTTTACGCCTACAATAATTGCAAACTGCGTTACTATGTACATTACGATCATATCGATCCTGGCTATCTCTACGCTCACGACTTCTACTCTGTCGATTATATCCTTCATAATATCTCTGACCTCGATCACCGCTTCTGTTTCTTGAACGATACCGACCTGAATAACCAGGCTGCTGTTGTTCTAAATTATCGCTTCGACTATTACCTAAACGGTGTTTAATAGGCATTACATTTGTTTCAGGATTTGAACTTTCAGCATACTTGAAACGCTGCCCTTCCAATTCACTACTTATAATCAACTTTTCAACCTCTTTCAGCTAAATATAGTCCTACGACAGCAATTTTCGTTGCAGATCTTTATCCTTCAACACAAAAATCAGCCTGTCTCTTATAGCCTCATTTTTGAACTCATTGAAATTGCAGTTTTCTGCCAACAAATTGATCGCCAACAAAAAGTTTTCAATGGATTCGTTTGGACCTTGGAATCGATTAGCAAATTTATAACGGTACATCAATGCAGGTTCATTTTCATCAAAACGACCCTTGAGTTTTTTGTACTGTATCATCATAAGATAGCGTATTTACATCCTGCTTAGGAAAAAAACAATTTAATTTCATCGAATAATTCGTCACCCCCCAACGAAATGAACCAAGACTGTTTTTCTTAATCTTCCACCTTGTTGAGACGACAAAGAATTTCAAACCGCTCAACATTATTGGTAAAAGATCTACCAGGCTGGTAATGACCCTATGAGACCAGAACTCGACATTGCGCAATTTATATTTCTAAAACTGAAGAGAAGATCAAGCTAACTCACGATCGGGCATCAATCCTTATCTCACCGTACAATCTCACTAGATGTCTTGCTATACGTTCACCGTGTTCTTAATTCTTACGTGATGCTGCCCGCTCACTGCTGTTCTCCTCCCGCTGTCAACGTGCACTCCCTCTCTTTCACACATGCACTTCAGCAACTTTTCCGATCAGCTCATGCAATGTTTGATCCCCGGCTTAATACAGTAGGCTTCAACGATCAGCTTGATCGTTTACCCGTGTTGGATTCTACCTTCGCTCGAGGTCCAGATTCTATATTCAAATTAGTCGATTATGTCGATTATGTTCACGCCAAACATGCTACTTTCTTCCGCACACCACTACTTATTCACACACTTGTTGTCTTGGGGAACTCACCACTCCAGCAGTCAAAATGATTTACGGGTACTCTCAAAACCTCACCACTTCAATATGATGAGAAGCTACACTGATGAGGTTGAACTTTACGTACTGCTGAAGGTTATCGGAGACAATTGGCTATTGATGTGGAACAAAATGGTATTCGGGTGATTTGGCTGTAGGAATAAAGAACAAAATGGTATTAAAATTTCGTTGCTTAGTATTCGTTAAATATTTTTTACAATATGTAATATGGACAAATTAACACTTATTTATTATATGATACAACTATTTGCTCAACTGCACTCTGGTCTTTTTCAATGAAAACTGACCACAAGTTAACCGTCTGCACAACCGAGTTCTTCTAGTATACATATATTTGGCAACACTGTGTGTTTGTTTTGACTCGCTGTTTCTATTGACTGTTTTTATTTATTGTTTAGCTGTGTAATCGTTCGTGATAATTACATTAACGTACCGTTTTGAACGTGTTCTCACGCGCGGTATCAAAAATCCGTACATCGTCGTCGTGTTTTGCGGTTTTGTTTATGTGAGTGCATCGTTGTGGTATTGCAAGTGAAACCGTGGAATCTTTCTCTTCTTCCCTACCACCACGCATTTTTTTTTCGACCGCTGCGCCATCTGAAAGATTTTTCTGGCAGTAATTGCTTGCAAGTTCACGCATTCTTTCACCACGCTACGCTTGTTGATTGCATACCGAAAGGCTACTCGACATCTCTCATCACGCTAACGCTTTGCGATAATTTCAATCGCTCTACTAGCAGCAACATGAAAAGCACGTGCAAATCCTGTGAAAGCGAGATTTCAGTAATGAAACTCACCTGCCAAGGCTTTTGCAATGCGGAATATCATCCTCGATGCGGTGGCATTTCTACATCTGTTTTGGATGAAATCAGCAAATACCATCAGTTATTTTGGTTTTGCAAATCGTGCTCTATTTTGATGAGAGATATGCGTGTTCGCAGCTCAATTCGGTCTGCCTATGAATCTGGTCAAGAAGTTGTTCTCAGCAAGCATAACGAAATCGTCGAAACCCTTAAGTTTGAAATCATGAACGAGCTGAAAAACGAACTACGGAGCAACTTTACTGCGCTTATCAACTCCAACTCATTAACGCCGAGGTTGTCAAAACGCACCGATAATACTAATGTTTCCGTTCATCGTCTACTTTTCAGCAGACCAGAATCGAAAAAGCCTCCTCAAGTACCTCTCATGTTTAGCTCAGCTGAGTCAGTATCCCCATCACTCGGCAATTTGGCGGCCGTAAATCAAGCTTTGAGCCGAAAATTTTGGCTATACCTGTCACGAATTTCCCGCGATGTAACCGTTGGGCAGGTACGAGCTTTAGCAACGCATCGCCTTGGCACCGACGACGTGGAGGTTTTAAGACTAGTAGCCAACGGAAAGGACGTCAGCTCTATGTCTTTCATCTCCTTCAAAATTGGACTGAGTGCAGATCTGAAGGAAAAAGCTCTCTCATCATCAACGTGACCGAAAGGCATCTATTTCCGGGAATTCAAGGATAGCAGATCAGCCGCAAATTTTTGGAAACCTTCCCAAACTCCGACTCATGTATTATTAGGAAACCGTCCGTCCCAAACTGTTCAGTCGACGTCGGGAGATGGCGCAATGGAGGAGGAATAACTAAACCGCGACGCGCAGTAAACAGTACCATGGAGACCTCTTCTCAGTTCGACACAGTCCCACCTTTTGCTGTCGTCGTTCATCGTCGTCGTCGCGGTCCTGATGTTGCTTCTGACGAAGAGGTTCTCCAATCTGCGAATTCAGGCAAGTACCCGCAATTTGTAGAACGTACTCTTCCTGATGAATCTTCCGATTCCAGCCTTCTTTCTCCTGCTGATGCTTCCACTAGACCGCCGTTATCAAAGCCTGCCAGTCCGCTACACACCTGTTATCTCACCCATGCTCGTCATCAACATACATCGATCGTAACTTCAACCGGTTTGGGACGCTCGTCACAAAGCAGTATGGAAGCCCTGGACCCTCCTAGCTCAGCTGTGCCCACTGGCGGTCTCAACGATGTTCTAATTGCTAGTTCGAGCCATCAAAGTCGTCTTGGCCCTGGGTCTAGTGATGGGGACAGGGCTCTCCAAGCTGGCAAGTATCCTTCATCTAATGACGTTGCTCGGGCTGATGCTGCCTCATCTTTCAGATCGCTGCCTGCTGAATCCTCCGACCCCTCATTGACAGCCCTTCTGTACTACCAGAACGTAGGTGGTATCAACAGTTCGCTCGCCGAGTACCAGTTGGCATGCAGTGACGCATGTTACGATGTCTACGCCTTCACGGAAACCTGGCTTAATATAAACACGTTATCGAAGCAACTGTTTGACGACACGTATAATGTCTACCGGCTAGACCGATCGTCGCTCAATAGCAACAAGAAATCTGGTGGTGGAATTCTTCTTGCCGTGCACTCAAAATTCTAATCTCGACTTCTTAAGCCTCCAGAAGACTCAACGGTTGAACATCTTTGGGTGGCGATATCCACTAAAACTGGGAGTCTGTTTATCTGTGTGGTCTATATTCCCCCCGATCGTGTTAGCGACGAAAACACGCTCTTTCTTTGGATTGGATCGTGTAACAAATGGGACCCAGCGACAACATCTTCATCATGGGAGATTTTAACCTCAGCACGATTTCATGGATCATCGATACTAACGGCTTCCGCTATCCAGACAATTCCTGTTCATCATTCAGACCGGCTTCTCGATCCTTGCTTGACGCTTATTCTACCGCCAGACTTCGGCAAGTTAATGGCATTCCGAACGCGAATAACTGTTTGCTGGATCTATGTTTCATTAGCGAAGAATTGGGTCAAAGATGTTCCGTTCTTCTAGCTCCGACACCGCTTGTCAAAAGCTGCAGAAATCATTCCCATCTGCTACTGACACTGGATCTTAGTAGCTGCAGCTTCCATGACTACATCGAAAACGTTTATTATGACTTCACCCATGCTGATTTCGTGGAAATGTATAACTTTCTCGCCAGCGTGAATTGGAACACGACCCTTGCAAACGGGTATGTGAATTCTGCTGCGTCGACTTTGTGCAACATTTTGCTGTACGCCGTTGATCAATTCGTGCCTAAGAAACTCAACCGTAAGCCTACCAAACCGGCATCAAACAATTGAAACGAGTTAAAAGGGCTGCTCTTAGGAAACACAGCAAATATTGCACCGATTCTACGAGGACAATTTACGCACGCGCCAACGACGACTACAAATACCTCAATAACAGCTTATACAACTCTCATCAGTCTCAATTGCAGAGCCGTCTCAAAACGAAACCGAAAAGCTTTCGGCGGTTCGTGAATGAACAACGGAAGGAAACCGGTTTACCCTCCACTATTACTGACGGCACTCATGAAGCCGACTCTGTCGCGGATATCGCCAACTTGTTCCGTATTCAGTTCAGTAGTGTCCTTTGTGACGAAATTCTGGATGCCGAGGGCCTCGAAGCTGCTACTAACAATGTTCCCCGCATGTCTGTATTTGGCCCTGCACTCACTATCAATAGTGATATGATGATTTCAGCCGGGAAGCAGATGAAAAACTCAACTGGATGCGGTCCTGATGGTATTCCTTCAATTATCCTGAAGCGTTGCCTTAATACACTCACTGAGCCCCTGGCTGCGGTCTTCAATTTGTCATTAGCTACCGGTGTGTTTCCAAATGCTGGAAAGAGTCGTTTGTTTTCCCAATACACAAAAAGAGATGCAAAAGATCCGTCGCCAACTATCGTGGGATTGCTGCACTAAGTGCGGTATCCAAGCTATTTGACCAACCTTACCGTATTTACATCGTTCGTCATCCGTGAAATGGAACGCGGTCATCAAATAGACGCCATATACACAGATCTCTCTGCGGCCTTTGATAAAATGAACCATCAGATTACAATTTCCAAATACGACAAAATGGGGGTTCACGATCAATTGTTGAACTGGCTCCGCTCATACCTGACTGGTAGGACTATGTCTGTGAAGATCCTGAGGTAGATTCCGCAAGGCAACCACCTTGGTCCGTTTCTTTTCCTGTTATATATGAACGACGTGAACTTGATCCTCAGATGCCTGAAATTATCCTACGCGGACGATCCAAAGCTGTACTACGTCATAAAATGTCCAGAAGACGCCCATTTTCTTCAGCAGGAACTACAAGTGTTCGACGACTGGTGCCAGATCAACAAAATGTCCTTAAATGTATCAAAATGCTCGGCTATCTCGTTTGGCCAAAAACGTGCGATGTATCTCCACGACTACATCCTTCGAGGAACACGTTTGAAACGTGAAACAACAGTCAAGGATCTGGGAGTAATGCTCGACTTCAAGCGGTCATTCGAGAACCACATTGCCTACATTGTTTCTAAAGCCTCATCGCAGTTAGGATTCATGTTCCGCTTCGCAAAAAACTTCAAAGACGTTTATTGTCTGAAGGCACTATACTGCTCTTTGGTTCGTCCTTTTTTGGAGTACTGTCCCTTTCTACCAAAATGCAGTCCAGAGGATCGAAGCCGTTCAGCGAAGGTTTATACGCTTTGCTCTGCGACATCTTCGTTGGCAAGACCCTCGCAGTTTGCCAAGTTATGAACGTCGGTGCAAGCTATCAATCTCGAATTGTTGGAAGGGAGGCGTATGGTGGCCAAAGCGTGTTTCGTTGGTGACCTCCTTCAGGGAAACATCGACTGTTCCACTTTACTTGGTCTCTTGAACATCAACACTCGACGACGAAACCTACGTTTACAATCTTTCTTTATAAACCGGCACTCAAGGGCCAACTACGGCAAACACGAACCTATCCTAAGCATGTGTCGCGTTTTCAACAGCTATTATAACGTGTTTAATTTTAATGTATCCCGTGATGTAAATAAGCGTTGTTTCCGAAGATGTATGTGTTAGTTATTGTATGTAATTCAGTTTTATCAAATTGGCATTGGGATAAACATGTTTATTTGTTGACGAATCAATAAATAAATAAATAAATAAATACAACTTTCAAAGAAACTCTACTTTGAGTACTTACGTTAGCTCGTCGCCAGTTGTTATGGAACCACTTACAATGCGAACACTGCTAATTTAGGACACTATAAAAAGAGGACATAAATCTATATTGAAACGTTTTCTTCCTTGCCTAATAATCAACTAGATTTTGTTCTAGACTCCGTATCGTCGCACGGCTAGTTTTCGAATGATCTTTATTGATCGCATCTGTGCTCGTTATTATTTTACCGAACGCATATTAATTTGCTAGATAGTTCATTTTAAAATCTCTAGTTCACGTACATTACAGTATGGTACTGGATAGCTTCTCCAAGCTTCAAGTCTTACTTTTTGTGTTCTTCCAGTCAAGTATGGCTGAACTCAATTTAATAGTCCGCGATTGAATCCTAGCTTAGGTAATATAAAAAGCAATAAAGGGTTGTCGACTCTATCAAATGCTCTACTAAAGTCAGTATATAATACCTCAACATAATTTCGTCTATCCATTGCATTAATAGAAAATGTAACAAAGTTTAATAAATTTGCAGTCGTTGAACGTCCCTTAACGAACCCATGTTGTTTGCTAGAGATTAAATTTTTAAATTGAGAGAAAATATTTTGATTGATTATAGACTCGAATAATTTAGGAATGCATGGTAATATGGCAATCCATCGATAATTTTTTATATCTGCTTTTTTGTCACTTTTGAGTATCGGAATTAAACACGATTCTTTCCAAATTGATGGAAGAATACTGGATTCTAGAGAAAGGTTAAACAGCCAAAACAAAGGTTAAGCAAGCTCCGTTGATGCTGAATTTAAGAATACTGGCGGCAAACCATCTGGTTGCACCCTTTTATTCATCCAAAATATTTAGAGAATGTAAGATTTCGTTGAGGGATATATTATCAACTGAAATATCACTCAGTGGCTCAGGAACGTGTGTAAAATACTGATAATCCCTGTCATTTTCGTCATGAGATGTGTAAACATCTTGAAAAAAACCTGCAAATAAATGACTGATCTCATTTTTATTTTTTGCGATTTTATCGTTAAGTTGCATTTTGGCTGGAAAATTCTTCGATTTTTGTTTATCCTTAGCGAAACTGAAAAAAAAATTTGGATCTGTCTTAATGTTATTTTCTACTTCAATGTTATACTCTTCATACGCATTTTTTATTTCAAAATTTAACTGCTCACATATAGTCAAATAAATTGAGAGGTTTACATAATTTTTGTCTTTTTTGTAAGCTCTATGCTTTCTATTTTTTAGATTCGTTATTGTTCTATTGTACCGTACTGGAGCTTTAGACCTATTTGATTGTTTATGTTGCTTCTTGGGTACTGTTGTCTCTAATATAGTGTAAATGATTTGGTAGAACGTATCCACAGCTTGCTCTAGGTTCAAATTGCGAGTTACAGTTTGCCAATCGATAGAGTTTAACTTATTTTTGATAACTCCGTAGTCCGCTTGTCTAAAATCAAAATATGGTTTGGACAAATCACCGTCCAACTTTGTGGTGTTGTCATGTACAAATATGGAGTATTCAATTGCTGTGTGGAATACCTCATTCTTCCATAAAGGAGCAGGTGGCTCCGTCACACAGAAATCATCGGCCATATTTGTAAATAGTAAATCTAAATAACAGTTGTTACGATTTCTGACATGATTAACTTGATAAAGTCCAATCTCCACACATTTGTCAAATAAATAATGAAGCGTTTCATTGTCACCCACAATTGGTATAAAAAGAGATTCATTTTCGGCATCAACAATAAAGTTAGCAGTCCGTTGATTAAAGTCACCATATATATATATGAACATTTCATTCAGGTACAAATTTTGAAATAATATCATCAGCAGTTACAAATAACAATTCATATGATTCTATTTTTGCACTTTCTGGAGGAAAATACACTACTTCAAAAATATGAGTTTGATTTCCAATGACGGATTTGACCCAAACATGATCAAACTCCTTGAACTTACTTGATGCAATTTGTCCACATTCATAATCGGTACTAACTGCAATTAATACTCCTCCACCAGATTTTTTTTTTGGATAATGATTTATCACGATCATCGCTGAAAACGTTAAAATGAGCACTGAAAACTTCTTCATTATTTATACTAGCGTCCCAACTAGTTTCAGTGCCTAAAATTATGGTATAAGTACTTGCGGCAACCTGTTTATAGATTTCATTAACCTTTGCTCTTCATTCTGTTGAAGTTTTGGCAATAAATTATTATTTCCTTAATATCTATGATACTCTTACTATTATTGACTTAAGGTAAGTCTGGCGTCGTTAATACAGAAAACTAGCATGATGACTTGTGCTGGGTTAAGCCAATTCATTCCGTCTACCGTGCAAATACGATCGGTACGAATCAGGAGGGAGAGTGCAGTCGTTGGGTCTATTTTTTCAAATTTTGTTATTGTTTTTGTAGTTGTTGACGTTGTTAATGTTGTTTCTATTCCAATAGTTATTGTTGTTGATAGTATTTCTGTTGCAGCAGTTATAGTTGTTCCTGGTGTTGAAAATGTTGTCGCTATCAGGGCTGTTTTTGCCATGCCTTCTTCGAGCGCGTCTGGTATTACTCGTTGTTTCGTGTTAACTCCAATTAGCTTTCCACATTTTCCATGATGTGTGTCTTCCGTTGATCCACCTCCACCCTTGTTCTGTAGTATGACACGATGATGAAGCAAATAAACTTATATTCACATCATCGAGTTCATCAGTTAAATTTGAACAACGGCATTGAGGCAGGGTGTTTAAATTGTTAAAATTATATTCCAACTGACAAATAGCCGACGTTAACCCTTTCAATTCATCTAATACATTAGTGCCAGTGGGATACCAACCACCGGTGCGGTGTCGAGTTGTCAAACAGGGTAATAATTTACCGATAATACCGTATTGGTGTGGTTGGTCTAAAAGCATACAAGTATCTATGTTGCATCATATATTCATGGAATAAAATTTTCTTACGTATCTTTTACGTAATTTCGATATAGTCTTCTGAAATTCTGAAATTCGATATAGTCTTTAGAAACCTTCGTTCGGACTACAAAAACTCTTTGTTGGTCAAGAGCGTCCGGACGTTGATGACGCTGAAGGTTTGGGATCGGAAGTTAGATTCCGCGAACTGGTTGTTGTACCGCAAAGCAGATGGTGAGTAGAACTCCCGATCTTCGCAGGTGCACGAGATCAATTCACGGCCGTATAAAGGAGAACAGAGGCCACCGTCAATGGCTTCGAGAGAAAAGAAAACCTCGAGCAAACCGGAAAGGAAATGGCAGAACTCTGACGGGTTTAACGGTTCTAATAATGAAAACAGAGTTCCCAAGAAACCTTTGTCGAAAAATTTAAAAGGTGATCAGTTGAAGTCGAAAAAAAACCCACCAAATCAGGAAGCTCAGGAAGACAAAAGCAAGACCATATTGGAGAAGAGGGTAGCAGCGTATCAGTTCCTGACTGAACAGTCTGCTTTTATTGTCGTGGTCAGTTCCACTATTATAACACCTGTTTAAAGGAGAAGGAGGTGTTTTGTACAATCTGTGGTTTTCTTGACTGTCGACCGTCCATTGCCCTTATTGTGTACAAAACGGGAAGCGATCGGCGTAAGAGGTCGTCGATGCAGATCCATAAAGCCTCTAACTAAGTTCATACCTTTTATTCCGGGAACTCATTGTTGCGGTAGATGGAGACAATCGACCGTTCACGAAGGTAGACGCCATGGGAATTCAAGTGATAGGGTTGCTGGATTGTAGAGCGCAAATGATGGTTTTAGGATTTGGTAGCAGTCTGTTGTTACGTGACCTGAAACTGAAGCTGCAGCCGACGACACTCAAGCTGACCACAGCTGGTGGATCCACGTTGGAAGTGAAGGGATTCGTCAATCTACCCATGTCGTTCAATGGAGAATATTGTTACTGCTATCGTAGCACTTAATGTGAATCGTCGTCTCATTTTGGGGATGAATTTTTGAAAGCTTTTTACAATAGAACCCATGGTAAATTCCATGGGAGAACTCGTTGTAGAGGAACTGGAAATGGAGGTAGGAGAGGAGCAAACAGGAGCCGAACAGGAAGGGCTGTTGGAGGATGTCAAAAAGAAGTTCAAGGTTTTTAAATATGACGAGAACTTAGATATGACCCCCTTGATAACCCACAGAATTGAATTCGAGGATGAGTTTAAAACGGCTGGCCCAATTCGTTTGAACCCGTATCCATGGTCACCGGAAGTACAGAAAAGCCATACAAAGGGATTGCATCTGGTTAGTCAAGCAGCGATTGGGCTCTGTTGATAGTTCCTGTAACTAAGAAGGAAGAGTCTGGAGCAGAAGGGCGCATAATAGTGCGAATGTGTCTGCATGCCAGGAAGCTCAACGAAAGAACCCGTAGAGATGCATACCCACTTCCACACCAGGATCGTATTCTGGGGAGATTTGGAGCTTCAAAGTATTTGTCGACGATTGATCTCTCCAAGGCTTAACCGGAAATATTTATACAGCATTCCGGGTGTTTGGGGGAGGGTTGTTCCAGTTCATCAAGTGTTGAGACTAATGGACCATGTTTTAGGTTATGATGAACTGGAACCAAACGTGTTTGTGTATCTTGACGAAATCGTCATAGCTATCAACACGTTTGTGGAACCTCTCCGGAGTTTTGAGGAAGTGGCCAAAAGGCTAAAGGCTGCTAACCTCTCAATCAACATGGAGAAGTCCAAGTTTTGTGTCCCACAACTGCCATATTTGGGATTCGTACTGTCGCAGAATGGAATTCGAACGAATCCAGATAAAATAGAAGCAATAGTCAACTTCGAACGTCCTTCGTCGATCTGCCATATCAGCTGGTTGAGGTGATTTCTGGGGAATGTTAACTATTATCGGCGTTTCATCTCGGAGTTCAGTGAGGTCACGGCTCAGTGAGGTCACAGAATTCAGTGAGGTCACAAATCTTTTAAAGGGGAAGCCAAAAACTGTTCAATGGAGTGACGAAGCCGAGAATTCTTGCGTTATTCTCAAAGAAAAAATAATTACAGCGCCGATTTTGGCCTGCCCAGATTTTGGAAGACCGTTTACCATCCAGACCGATGCGAGTGACACGGCGATAGCGGGTATCCTAACACAGGACATGGATGGAAAAGATTCTATATCTACAATTGATGTGCAAATAAATCAATGTACAACTGCGCTGAAGATGCAAAGACAAATTGGGAATCTCTGGAGATCTTATTACATGGTTTGAATCATACCTTACGAATCGTCGGCTTTGCGTAAACATAGGATCTGTAACATCGGAGTGTTTTTCCAGCGTTTCGGGCGTTCCACAAGGGAGCAACTTGGGCCCACTTCTCTTTTCTATTTTTATCAACGAATTATCAGAAATACTGCCACAGGGATGCCGTCTCTTCTACGCGGATGATGTAAAGATATACTTTATCGTGAAGTGCATCCAGGATTGTCATTTATTTCAGAAACTGATTGACCGATTCGAAGATTGGTGCACTAGAAACATGTTAATGATTAGTATTCCTAAGTGCAATGTAATAACATTTCATCGGAAAATTAACCCAATCAGTCATAATTACAGCATTCGCAGCCAACCTCTGGTTCGTGTCGATCACATACGTGACACACATTAGGTGTTATCCTTGATACTGGACTCACATTTCGGCTCCATTACGATGGCATCATCGCAAAAGCCTATAGACAACTTGGATTCATATTTAAAATGACTATAGAATTCCGTGACCCTCATTGCCGGTCTTTCTATTGCGCCCTAGTTCGTTCAATTTTAGAGTCAAGTACAGTCATATGGTGTCCATATCAGGCCATCTGGATAAACAGAATTGAAGCGGTACAAAAGAGATTCGTGAGACATGCCCTCCGCAACCTTCCATGGCGAGATTCCACGAATTTACCACCATATGAACAACGATGCAGACTAATTGGACTTGATACATTGGAACGTAGGAGATTCTCTGCACAAGTTATGTTCTTGGCAAAAATCCTATTAGGTGAAACTGATGCAGCGGAAATTCTAGCACAACTCAATTTCTACGCTACTGAGAGGACCTTACGACAGCGAAGTTTCTTATACCTTGATGCCCGCCGCGCCGAGTATGGTCAACATGACCCCATCCGATTCATGGCGGCAAGATTTAACGAAGTTTACCACTTGTTTATCTTCAATTCTTCCGCAATTGCATTTCAGCACAGATTACTGACCCGACGACATCTACAATATGTAAACAGCGGGAGCTGAATGAAATGATGCCTGGACCGTCACACGCCGTTTTGCCTTTCCAACGATTTGTTTCCAACCGATATGGACATAGTTCTAAGTTTTATTTTTTTAACTTTTTGAATTGTACTTTATTTTGTTCGACCTTTTTTTAATGTATGTTCATGTCATGTAATATTTTGCTGAAAAGATATGAGGTTTTTACGCCCAATTCAAACGGGATTTTCCTAATCGGGAAAAGTTCATTAAGGCACCAAGCCAGATGATGAAAATAAATAATAAATAAATAAATAAATAAATAAATAAATAAATAAATAAATAAATAATAAAACCAATAAATCGTAAGGGCGCTTTTGTGCAACCATTGCTCAATATTATAAGCCCGAGGAGTCGTAAAAATTGATGAACTATAAAAAAAATCGTAGCCGCAAATCCTTTTCAGCCGCCTACCTTTTTGCTTTGTAGTTGCGAATTTAACCGATAGCCGTGGCAGAGCTAACAGATTTGCGTCATAATATAATAACTGTAATACAATCTTTTTCTGTAAGTCATGGGTGATTGTGTAGTGGTAACATCCCTTCGGTGAAATAGGGTAGTCCCGCTGGTGGGGTTCTCACTGCTTGATGCGCGCAAAATAAGGCGTAAGAGATGTTCTGAGTAACGAATAAACAGAAGTTTACAAGAGACTTCAAGCCAACTTGGACTTGTTCATTTAAGTTGAGAAAACCCCTTTATAGATATTGTAAAGTTTTCTAATGATTATCTGTTCATTCCAGTACAATATAGTATCACCCCTCTTTGCTCCGATCAACTGTCGCATGTTAATAGGAATAACAATTTTATGGATGGGAAAACTGCGGTGGAAATTTTAAACAGAGCATAAGGAACAATGGTTTTCTTAAATCTAGAATTTCAAATTACAATTTTTTAATTGAACGCTTTCAATTTAAAAAAAAATCACTCACTCACACTCACAACCACAATCACACACCGATGCACACAATCCTCAAAAATTTAACCTAAACAAGTAAGTTAATCAAACTACAATCTAAGGCTAATGTTAGTCAAAAACAAATAAATGAGTTTCATAAATTCCAGATCGCGTGCAGCCAAAATGTCTCGAATCGGTACATTGGGTTGTCTACCTCGAGCCCGAAGGGATTCATAAAGCTCAGATCTGACTCCACGATGCTCAGCACAAAACCAAATAACGTGATCTGCGTCCTGGTAACCTTGTCCGCATTCACAGAGATTGCTGTCTCCCAGCCCAACACGGAACAAATGAGCGTTTAAGGAATAATGATTGGACATGAGGCGATACATCACACGAATGAAGTCTCGACCCACATTCAATCCCCTGAACCAACATTTCTTAGGAGTGATAGAATGTAGCCATCGCCCCAAATTTCCTTTACTCCTATACAGCCAGCTATCGAGTGATATCTTACGAAAAATATAGAAAAATTCGTTGAAGGCGATTTGTCGGTCATAAATTTCGCTTCCATAGCGCCCACCCTTGTAAGCGAGTCCGCTTTCTCACTGTCAGGAATCGAACAATGAGAAGGGACCCACACAAAGGTGATAATAAAAGAACGTGAAGATAAAGCACTTGAAAAACCTCGTATTTTCATAAGATTATAAGAGGTCTGCTTTACCGGCCTCAAGGAGCGAATAGCCTCTATAGAACTGAGACTATCCGTAAAAATGAAGTATTGATCCGGTGTAAAATAGGTAACAGGTTCTAAAGAAAAATGAATTGCTGCCAATTCCGCGACAAAAACAGAACAAGGTGCTTGAAGTTTACGAGCGACGCTATAATTTTCATTGTATACACCAAAGCCAGCGGAGTCCTGTATCAAAGACCCGTCAGTGAAAAACGTTTTGGTGGAATCAACTAGGCCAAACTTTGCAGCAAATATCACCGGAGCAACCATAGGACGATGATGCTCTGGGATTCCACGAAGCTCCTGTTTCATAGATTAATCAAAATGAACCGAATTTCCAAAGTCGGAGAAGCAAACACGATTGGGAATATTCAGCGAAGGGCTGACATCCTGAGTTATGTACAAATGGTACAAAGTCATGAAGCGGGTTTGAGGATTCAACTCAAGGAGCTTCTCAAAATTTTCAATCACCTGGGGGTTCATAACTTCACACCTGGTGAGGAGCCGATACTGAATACGTTCCAGTTTGATATGTGCGACCGAGCCACTGACTGAAAACAAAAACCACCGTATTCCATAATCGACAAAATCGTTGTCCGGTACAACGTTAGAAGATCTTGTGGATGTGCTCCCCACCAGGTTCCGATAATTGTTCGAAAAAAGTTGATCCTTTGCTGGCACTTTGGCTTCAGACACTCAATGTGGGATCTCCAGGTGCACTTTGAATCGAACCAGACCCCAAGATATTTAAATGACATGGAATGAGTTATCGGTGTATCCGAAATATTAAGCTTCGGTTGTGCAGGGTTGTGCTTCTTAGAAAAAACTACCAACTCAGTTTTCTCCGTAAAGAATTCGATACCTAGCTCGAGAGCCCAAGTAGACAAATTGTGTAAGGTATCCTGTAAGGGTCCTTGCAGATCGACCCTATTGGGTCCCGTGACAGACACTACACCGTCATCTGCAAGTTGTCTCAACGTAAAATTCACACTCAGACAACCGTCAATGTCTTTGACATAAAAATTATACAAAAGGGGGCTTAAACATGATCCCTGGGGGAGACCCATGTAGCTAAATCAAGAAGCTGTAGAGTTTCCATGAGAAAAGCTCATATGTTTCTCTGACAGCAAATTGTATAAAAATTTGTTCATTAATGGTGAAAAACCACAAGCGTGGGGTTTATCTGAGAGAACTTTAACAGGTACTGAATCAAAAGCCCCCTTGATATCCAAGAAAACAGAAGCCATTTGCTCTTTTTGAGCAAAAGCTAACTGAATCTCTGTGGAAAGCCACGCGAGGCAGTCGTTCGTTCCCTTACCCCTACGGAAACCATATTGAGTATCTGAAAGCAGGTTATTCGTCTCAATCCATTTGTCCAGACGGAAGAGGATCATTTTCTCCAACAACTTTCGAATACAAGATAACATCGCGATGGGTCGATAGGAGTTGTGGTCGGACGCGGGTTTACCAGGTTTTTGAATGGCAATAACTCTCACCCGTCTCCAGTCATCCGGTACAATGTTGAGTTCCAGAAACTGATTAAACAAGTTCAACATGTGCATCTTAGCGACGTCTGGAAGGTTCCTAAGCAAGTTGAACTTGATTCTATCAGCCCCTGGAGCCGTATTGCCACACGAAAGGAGTGCGAGAGAGAGTTCTACCATTGAACAAGGTTGGCTGATCTCATCTATCGAATTCGTGGTTTCGCGAGGAAACATTTGTGCTGGCACAGAATCTGGACAAACTTTTCGCGCAAACTTGAGGATCCATTGGTCCGAATACTCCTCGTTCTCGTTGTTCGTAATTCTGTTACGCGATCTTCGCGCCGTATTCCAAAGGGTATTCATCTATTTCCAAATTACCGATGAATCAAAAAGGAGATACAATAAAAAGTATTCGGGCGTGATTCATACTCATAAATTTTGGCACGAGAAATCGGAGGATTTTGTGCTCTCAGTGAAGGAGTGAGCTGAAATATATGACTTTGGGAATTTTAAGGAACGTGTTATCCGTTATGCACTTGTAATTGGGACATATGACCGCAAGGTGCAGCGTAGATTATTTGACGAAGAGCACTTGACGGCTGCTAAGTCAGAAAAGTTGATTGTGACTCAGGAGTTGTCCTACGATAGAACTCGTTCTGTGAACCGTGGCGAGGAAAATAGGGGTAGTGTTGTAGCCAGGCTGGGTCAACGTAGTTTACTTAGAAAACCTTTCGACCGATCGTGATCGGACCTGTTATACGAGAGATAGAAGCGGAGGTGAGGGGGAAGACGATTAGATTGATCCTGAGAGGTCTTCAAGTGTTCTTATTGCCATAAGACTGGGAATACTAAAAAATTGATTTAGACTGAAAAGTAGAAGTCCAAGGAAAAGTACTAGGAAAAGCCAACCATTTTTAAAAGTAAATCGGTTCCTCTAAACCTTTATTTCAATTTTTGGGTCTTTTTAAGTGGTTAAAAAAGGATTTAGCTTCTGACCTTGCATGATGATTTCCACCAAAAGTTAGATTGATGAACCATGCCACATGGAAGTAATGGTTGAGAGAAGACGATGTATCGATTGTGGCTCCGCATAGAGCGTGATTTCCAAGACTTTTTTTTTAGATGTTTTAATAAGTATTCTTTTGAAGATTTCCGTAAGAAACTATATGTGATTGATGGTAAAAAGCTTAGTATTTTACGAAAATTTAGAATCTCGGTTTAGCAAAATGTTAATAAAGAGCAGCTTTATTTGATCGAGCTTCAAGGAGACAACGATTTCATGCCGCTGATGGGTCGTTAACTGTGATGGATAGGAAGCCACCACCAGTGCAGGACTTGCCATAGCGTACAGTTCCTCCATATGGCAAGATCAAACTGTACATACCTGTAATAATCACTATTCCATTGTATGAAGGGTTAAAACGGGGATGTGAACCCGTAAGTAGAAGCACTTACACGAAACCCACAGAAAGGATGGAGAATCTCTTTCCAACAGAACGCTCTTATTGCAGGACATGTACAGTTGGCACATTGGGATTCCCGTCTGGTGGTTTGTTAAAAATAGGGTTAGCAAACTCACTGTAGACTGTCGGAAGACATTTAGCCCTTCGCTGACTCGATCTGACGATTTCCATCAAGGAGGCTATAATTGTCATCCATGATTTGGGCCAGAAACCCTCATCCAGCATACACTTCTTCGGGCACCCTGTATTCAAACCCTTAACTTTTGTTATTGAATGTATGTATGATATGTACGTTACAGAATTTAATTTGATATAATATATGTATGTATTTAAAAATATATCTGACATCCACTGGTTTGTTAATGAAAAATAAAAATTAGGTATGCATAGATATTCTAATAGTCATGGAAAAGCTGAAAAACAAAGAATATCCGTCCAATGAACAAAGATAAAATTTCGATAAGAAGATATTTGATTGTTTTTGTGATTTAACAGATTATTCTATAAGACATATTTGGAAAAGTTTTCTTTATGCCGTTCTAGTTATATTTAAAAGGTAGCAATTTGAGTGATCGAAGAGTCTGGTTTGATTATTTCTGAAATAAATGAAATATTTAATCAAGGTGGGCTAACTTATAAAGATGCATTAATGCGAAGCTGAAAATGGCATACAAAATATTGTGAAGAGATGTTACACTAGAAATTGATAATAACAATTCCATTTGCAATGTCTGCATGTCCGCAGACTGTGCTCCTGCCGCAACTGCAGACGAATCCACGCAACCATCATGAACCTGAAAGTTTAGACAATGTATCATAGCCACGAGGGAAAAGATTTAATCTAAAACTGTTACACAATACTTGGGAATTCCATGGATGATCCGAAACTACAGACCGTTTAAAGAATAGTATATCTTAAGCTTCGATGCGCTTCTCCGCCTCCCTGCATCGCAACAATCACCCGTAGTGAATCACACAGGTACTACAGTAATTTTAATCAATGAAATGAACTATCTGAATCTTATGAGTTAGGTATCTACGGTAAATATACAAAAAATCGTGTTAATAAATACTGTGATGTGATGTGATGTGATTTGATGTAATGTGATGTGATGTGATGTGATGTGATGTGATAGGAAGCCACCAAGAGTGGGGGTTTTTCCGGGGCGTACAGTTCCTCCTAATGGCAAAATAAAACTGTGCATACGTGTAAAGCCTGTCCACTTTAAATTTCAAACACAAATAAAAAAAAAAAAAAAAAAAAATATAAAAAAAAAAAAAAAACTTTTTTTTTTTTTTTATTAAAGAGTTTTTTTTTTTTTACAGTTGATTAGGATTCTTCTGATTAGGAGAATTCTCGAACTTTCTGTGTTACACCCGGCATCAGATTCCGTAGGGAATCCTCACATATGCCCACCGTGACGATTCTCCACCTTCTCTTGAAATCATCGGTGCCTTTTGCTTTCTTCTTAGTTTCGAAGAGTCTCTGCTTAACTAGAGCCCAGTACTTCTCTATTGGGAGAAGTTCTGGACAGTTTGGTGGATTGGCTATATTTAGCACGTATTTGACCTCTTACCTTATATCATTTCAGGACGGATTTCGCATAGTGAAAAGAGGCCAAATCTGGCCAAAACAGAACTAGAGAGTTGTGGCTTCTGATTAACGGTAGCAACCGCTTTTGCAGACATTCTTTCTCGTACACATCCTTATTGATAGTGCCGGTAGAGACGAAACTTTTCGATTTTCGACCACAACTACATATGGCCTGCAAATCAAATACTTATTCGGGAATATAAACCCCTTCTACCTACCCCCCTCCCTCCCATTCCCATGAAATATTTATATAATAGTGTATATATTTATGAAAATGAATGTAATAGATACAAGCATTTGTATCTATTATATATGATCTTCATTCGGTTAATCCTGTAATGCAAGAAAAATGCAAGTTCTGAGGTTCCGCGCTTAAGCACGTTTTTGTTCGTTTTAAGCGATTGCAGCATTTCAACAAAATCTTGATTTGAGGTATCCTGAAAAAGTTTGTTAAACCAAGGGCCGCCGTTAGCTTAACATTTTCTACAGAGGATGGCGGAACACCTTTTCCCGGCCGATGATGGGTGATGGACGGATAAATGCCATGCTGGATATTTTCTATAGAGGATGGCGGAACACCTTTTCCCGAACGATGATGAGTGATGGACGTATAAATGCCATGATGAATGACGACGCGCAATAAAAAGCGGTTGCCTTTCGGTGCACCGCCCAAACACAATGATAACGGAAACGGAACGGCAAACGGTAAGTTTCACAGTTGTGGCAAATGATTTCGATACGTCCAATAAGAATCGGCTTCGATCTAGCCTGTTTTCTTTCCGACAGGTAGGCTTACTTAGATCGGGCTTTTCCGTTGGCTTTTTTATGTTAACCGAAAATCTCGGTTTGGGTCAAACTGAAAACTCATATAGTTAGCTGAGAATCTCGGCAAACTGATGTATCGGTTAAAATTCGAAACAAACAGAAATTAGGGTAACCGAGATTGAAAACTGAAGTTTAACTGTGGGCAAATATTCGAAATTTTGAATTAGATTTTCATTTAAATATTGAATGGTGTTTGCGTCGAATCCGGTTGGTACAAGAAGGCGTGGAGCACAGCGCGCTAGATGGGCGGATCAGGTAAACCAAGACTTGGAGAGCGTGGGGTGCTACCGAGAAGCAGTCATAAACCGGGTGAATTGGCGTAGAATTGTTGACGAGGTTTTATCAATGAAAATGATGTAGTGCCAATAAATGTATGTAATGTATGTAGGCAATTCCAAATGCAATTCGCGGTAAAAGGGGTAGGGGAGGGGTTTGTCGAGGGGAAGTGGTGCGAGTCTGACTCCTCGACGTTTATATACACAGAAAAAAATAATTAATTTCAACAGGCGCGTAAACTTCCCCCTCGTTTAATTCCAAGCCAAAGGAGGCGTAAACAACGAAATTGTTTGCAATCCTTTATGCGCCATACAAAAATGTTTGCAAACTTTCATACAAAACGCTAGATTCAGGCGTTATCTGGCTTGAATGTACAGTGGTGGTCACGAAAATAAGGCCATCCCTTCACTCGAACTGCAATGTCGATAAAACTCACAATGAAAAACATCACAAGAAGAGCTCACTATATCTGTCATTAGAGTAACTATGTTAGTAACAAATTAAGTTGAAAATAAATCTGCTAGGTGCCTCTCATGCATGTAGAAAGACTTATTTATCCAGCAGCTGTCAAATTCGGTTGGACACGAAAATAAGGCCACATAACCGGAACCGCTCAAATTCGAAATATTATACAAAATTCGTCGTTGTAGGCTGTGTTGAACTGGTAAATAATAAAATAACACGGTATATTCGTTCTATTTATGTTTGATATACAGCAAAAATAGGACGTATAATTCATTGTTCACAATCGGAGAGGCAATTGATTCTGAAATGGCATAGTGAAGGTAAATCTCAAAGAAAAATCGCTAGAATGGTAGGGGCATCTCGTTGCATGGTGCAAATGCACTGAAAGTACAAAACAATATTGAAACCGCGGACCTAGACGTAAAACAACAAGTCATACCGACCGTTGAATCGGTTATTTCTCTAAATGTGATCCCTTCAAATCAGCTACAGCAATAAAGCAGGAGCTTCAACTTGAAATTGGTGCACGTACTATTCGCAGAAGACTTCAAGAGCAGAATTAACATGGTCGGGTGGCTAGGAAGGTTCCTCTACTCAGTAAAAAGAACTTTCGAAACAGGCTTAATTTTGTGAAACAACATTTGAATTGGTCTGGTCCCGATGGCATCAAATAATGGCGGAACGTACTATGGAGTGACGAAACAAAAATAAATTTATTTGAATCGGATGGTAGAACGTACCAGGCCGGGAATTTTCACCAGCGTACACTAAGAAGAAGGTCAAACATGGAGGCGGTTGCATTATGCTATGGGGATGTTTTTATTTGTACGGCGTAGGTCCTATGTACTTTATTGAGCAGATGATGGATCAACACGAGTATACTAATATTCTCGAAACTGTAATGCATCCTTACGCAGAGGAAAACATGCCTTTAAAATAGGTATTCCAACAGGATAATGACCCCAAACATACTTCTCGCAGAGCTGAACAATTGTTTGCAAGCAACTCCATCGATGTTCTTCTTTGGCCATCGCAATCACCCGACTTAAATCCAATTGAGAACCTCTGGAAAGACCTCAAAACTCCAGTATCTGCATACAAAACTAAAAATAAGCAGGAATTATGGGAAGCTGTTCAAAAAGAGTGGGCTTCGATCCCTGTAGAGCGATGTCAGAGACTTGTCGAGTCCATGTCGAGGCGATGGAGCGCTGTTGTGAAGAGTAACGGCTGTGCAACGAAGTACTAGCAAAGTGGAACAAAAAAGAAAATACTGCAAAATAAAGTTATTTTCACAAATGGCCTTATTTTCATGACCAGGGAATTTATTTTTGTCAAGAATAAATGCAAATTATCAATTAATATGGTACAATTTCATCTTTATTTTGTACTGGGAGAAATCAGGAACTCAGTAACAAAATGAAGCTCATTAAAAATATCTCTTAAAAATAGTAAATTTTCGCCAAAACGCACATGGCCTTATTTTAAAAACCACCACTGTACATGAAATATCCCATTATTTTCTGCCAAATCTAGCACTCCCTTTATGTGCATTAGATAACGAAGAAAATTCACTGTTTCTTTTTATCTGTGTGGATGGCACTGTCTGCCGAATGTGCTTTTTCAGTGATTTGATTTGAAGTGATGTACCTTGATCAGTATTTTGGAACCGTGCAGCCGTAAAACACTATATCCAGATCAAAATGTTGATTCTGGATGTGGTTATTAAAATGCCGCTGCAGCTCTTCCACATAGCTCTCAACTACTTTTCAACAGAAAATACATATTATGCTCGATTTTTGCAGCTTAAATGAAACAGATAAGTAAGTAAATTTGTACTTACTAAAAATATCGTGCAGTCTACTTCCTCCTGCTGCATTTTATCGAGAAGTTGCTCCATTTTCACCGTTTATTCACCTTTTTTTCACCTTTCCACAATCAACATACAACTTTTTCCACCTGCGAATGAAAACAATATGGCGCATGATGGTTGACAGATAAAATTCCGAGCCTCGGCTTACAACACTGCTAAACCGATATTTCAGCATGATAGGGTTGAGGTCGGTTGAAGTTTGGTTAACGTTGGCGCTCGGCTCGTGGTTTTGCCAGGAATCAATAATAATGAAGTTACCCGATATTTCAGTTTCAGATGATGCTGAAACTCCGCGCAAAACTCGGCAAAAAGAGTTATCAGTTAAACATGAAATTGCCGAATTAATTCAGCTAAATGTTTAACCGAGCCCGTGAATAATTTTTAAGTGTGTAGGAATTGTTTTTAGATTATTTTATTTCCATGCATATGGACTTACGAATAATGGTTAACTGATCTGTATACTCTAATTTTGTATCCATAACAAGCTCTTAAAATTTCTGTCATTTATTTTATTTTGTTTTGAGGATAGTTGGTTCTAAACGGAGAAGAAGCTGCAGTGGAAACATCCCTTCGGTGAAATAGGATAGACCCACTGGTAGGGTTCTCACTGCTTGATGAGTGCAGAGTAATGCATAAGAGATGTTAGGAGCAACGAACAAAAAAGAGTTAGTTCACAAGAGACTACAATTCACATTGAAAAAAACCCTTTATAGATATTACGATACGTAACCGTTTGTACGTTCGTAGTCACAGTACTCATGATCATGTATTCATGCTATTCGTGTACAATACTTCAACTCAGCTATGCTCTCTCTACTCTCTCATTTATAGCAGTCATTATCTGTTGTGACTCATTCCGCATTGTTTTTTTCCGCACTCCGCACTACCTCTTTCGTTTGTTTTTTCAACCCACCAAAAACCACGCGGTATTTGTAGTGCATCGGAAAATTAGTGCACTGTTTGAACCGCCGATATCCAGCCGAGCGTTCCTTTGAAACCAGACATTCCCGGCCGAGCCCGACGGATGATCTGTCCAGCCAGTACCATCGTCAAACACCCGAGGGGAAAAAGTGTAACCCCATAAGCATCATCGCGGCAAGGAAAATCATCACTCTATCCACTGCCGGTCAGCAAGCGGTGCTTTGTTTGCGAACAACAGCAGAAGGTGCCATACCGGCAAACGGCAAGTAGCACATTTGTTTTTTTGTTCTCTCATCTGCTAGTGTGTTGCACTCAAAAAAATTGACACGTTAATTCCACGTGAAACGCACGTAATTTTCGTCCACTGCCAAAACCAGTAATAAACTCGTGGAATTCACGTAAGAGCTACGTGATTTCCGCGTAAATTCACATTCTACGTGAAAATCTCATAAATTTTACGTGATTTTCACATATAATTCACTGGGCACGAATGTTTTTGTACCAAGGGTATTTAATTGTACCAAGTGCAGACAGTTGGGTCATACGGCTACTTTTTGCGACAACAAGCCCCGTTGTGGCAAATGCGGCCAAAAGCATCTTGAGGATGCTTGCCAATAGGAAGCAACAAAGTGTGCTTACTGTGGCGAAGAGCCTCTCCACGATTTGCAGAACTGCCCCGTGTACAAGAAGCGCACTGGTAACGTGAGACGTTCCATACAAGAACGCTCCAAGCAGACGTATGCAGAAATGTTAAAGTCGCAAAACGGAGCGTCTGCATCGTCTGTATCAGCCGCTCAAAATCAAAATCCTTTTTTGATATTGTCTTCCGATGAACTGGACTCTGACGAAGCCGATGAGAGTGGATTTCCGGAGGTACACGTCCCCGGTAAAAGAAAACCTACTAGTTCTCCGGGTGTGCGCCGGAAACAAATAAAACCTACTCTCAAAAGCTTGCAAAAAAATGGAGGTAGCGGGGGTCAATTTAAAAAACCGAATAAACCGGTAATAAACATGATGCTGATGCATCCGTTCCTAGCTGTAGTTATATCAACCCACCGCTACCTAATAACAGTAACCGTAAGAGGTTGCCAAAACCCAAAACTACGTCTTCTCGCAATTCTAAGAATATCCCGTCCAAGCGAGGTAAGATTAATTTTAGGGACATTGTGGATAACATTTTAAATGCTCTTGGCCTCTCGGATGCTTCACCGCTCCGAGGAATTATTGACCTGCTTATTCCTATAGTTGGAAACTACTTCAAGCAATTGACTGTATCATGGCCCCTCATTGGTTAATTCATATCTTTCGATGAATAATTCATCGAGTGAGGATCAATATATGATCACCGTATTACAATGGAACTGTGTTAGTCTAATACCTAAATTAGACTCGTTCAAGTATTTGATTCACAATTCTGATTGTGATATATTTGCTCTCTGTGGAACATGGCTTTCATCCGAAGATGAATTAAACTTCCACGATTTTAACATTATTCGCCTGGACCGAGATGATTCATATGGTGGCGTACTTCTGGGGATCAAAAAGTGCTACCCCTTCTATAAAATCTCACTCCCAATAATCTCAGGCATTGAAATCGTCGCTTGCCAAATAAATGTAAAGAATAAAGATCTTTGCATAGCTTCCGTCTATGTCCCTCCGAGGGCATCAATAAACCGCCGTCAACTTTGGAGTTCAATTACATTACTTCCATCTCCAGTTCTTATTCTGGGCGATCTGAACTTCCACGGTACTGCTTGGGGCGAACAATACGATGACAATAGAGCGGTTATTTTCTATGACTTATGCGACGATTTCAACTTGACCATCTTGAACCCTGGGGAAGCGACACGAATAGCAAAACCTCCTGCCAGGGAGAGTCGACTTGACATATCTTTGTGCTCTAACTCACAATCATTGGATTGTCTGTGGAAGGTAATCAATGATCCCCATGGTAGTGATCACTTACGAATTGTTATCTCAATCACAAATATTTTTCAAAAAATAGATCAGTCAATCCATGTTCCTTATGACCTCACGAGGCATATTGATTGGCAACATTTTGCATCGGCGGTAACCCTTGGTATTGATTCTACCGATCCTCTTCCACCATTAGAAGAGTATCGTTTCCTTTCCGACCTGATGTACAAAAGTGCATTAGAAGCTCAGAAACGACGTGTTCCAAGTGCATCCCTCAAAAGAAGACCCGCCACCCCTGGATGGGATGATGAATGCACTAAGTTGTATCTTGAGAAATCCGATGCATTTAAAGATTATCGTAGACATGAAACATGTGAGCTTTTTGATTAGTACCTCATGCTTGAAAAAAAGCTATAAAACTTACTCAAAGCAAAGAAAGCAATTACTGGCGTTCGTTTGGAGAGGGACTATCTAGAAAAACCTGGATAACAACGCTTTGGAGAAAGGCTCGCTACATGTGAAACCGCTCATCCTCTAATAAGAGTGAAGAATACTCCATGCAGTGTATATTCGACTTCGCTAAAAAGGTTTGTCCAGACTCTGTCCCAACACAACCGAATTTACGGGATACTACCCGAAATAACGGTTCTCTGGAAAAACCATTCACAATGTTGAAATTTTCAATGGCACTTCTTTCATCGACTAACTCTGCTCGGGGAGGGAACCGATATGATTAAATTCAACCTTCTAAAAAACCTCCCCGATATCGCTAAAAGACGATTACTTAACCTGTATAACACTCTCATGGAATTAAACATAGTTCCACTTGCATGGAGGCAGGTTAAAGTAATAGCTATTCAAAGGCCTGGGAAACCAGCGTCTGATTACAATTCTTACCGTCCGATCTCTATGCTATCATGTTTAAGGAAATTGTTAGAAAAAAAGATCCTATCAAGACTTGACCGTTGGGTTGAATCAAACGACCTGCTATCAAATACGCAATTTGGTTTCAGAAAAAGCAAAGGAACAAACGATTGCTTAGCGTTGCTTTCATCTGATATACAACTGGCCTTTGCTCACAAGGAGCAATTGGCTTCAGTATTTCTGGATATTAAGGACGCATTTGATTCAGTTTCCATAGATATACTGGCAGATAGTCTGCACAGTAGTGGATTACCAGGAATTTTAAACAAATTTTGTATAATATACTGTCAGAAAAACAAATGACCTTCAATCTAGGTCAACTGACAACTTCCAGAATTAGCTACATATGCTTACCCCAAGGCTCATGTTTAAGTCCCTTGCTTTATAATTTTTATGTTAAAGATATTGATAACTGCTTGGAAAATAGATGCACGCTAAGACAACTTGCAGACGATGCTGTGATCTCCTTTAGACGTGCAGAAATCTTGCAAAGACCATTGCAAAATTCCCTAGATAATCTGTCCTTCTGGGCCAGAAATTTGGGGATCGAGTTTTCACCGCATAACACCGAATTGGTAGTGTTTAAAGGGTGATACGGTCAAAATTTGGTCAAGGGAAAACGCGTGTAAATCGGTGAAATCGTTTATTTAAAAAATCAAATTTAATTTCTTTTTCAAGTTCAATTAGTATAAAATTCAGGAAAAATATTCAGTTAGGCTTCCGCTTTTCCAAATCCGAATTGCCGGGCCTTACGCTTGACCCCTGCCATCAGATTTTGTACAGCCACCTTGTCCACCTTCTTCGCCGCAGAAAGCCAGTTTGCCTTGAACTGCTGCTCGTCCTTAGCAGTTTTTTTGGTCTTCTTTAGGTTCCGCTTGACAATAGCCCAGTATTTCTCAATTGGGCGGAGCTCTGGCGTGTTGGGAGGGTTCTTGCCCTTGGGAACCACCTGCACGTTGTTGGCGGCGTACCACTCCATGGCCTTTTTACCGTAATGGCAAGATGCCAAATCCGGCCAAAACAGTACGGAACAACCGTGTTTCTTCAGGAAAGGCAGCAGACGTTTATTCAAACACTCTTTCACGTAAATTTCTTGGTTGACAGTCCCGGAAGCTATGAAAATGCTGCTTTTCAAGCCACAGGTACAGATGGCTTGCCAAACCAGATATTTCTTTGCGAACTTTGACAGTTTCGTGTGCTTGAAAATATCTGCTACCTTTCCCCTTCCTTTTGCCGTATAAAACTCCTGTCCCGGAAGCTGCTTGTACGGCTGGCTTTGACGTAGGTTTCGTCGTCCATTACCACGCAGTCAAACTTTGTCAGCATCGTCGTGTACAGCCTCCGGGATCGCGCTTTGGCCGTCGTATTTTGTTTATCATCGCGATTTGGAGTCACTACCTTCTTGTAAGTCGATAGTCCGGCTCGTTTTTTGGCTCGATGCACGGTTGTAGACGATACACCCTATCTCGGAGAGATAGGTTAGGGTTTCGCTTGAAACTACCGGCAACTCTCTTTGTCGTCTCAGCGGCTTCCGGTTTTCGATTTCCCCCCGATCCAGACTTCCTGGCTGTCGGCAAACGTTCCCCAAACACTTTAATTACATTTGTAACGGTTGATTTGGCAACTTTTAGCGATTTTGCCAACTTTGCGTGCGAGTAGCTCGGATTTTCGCGATGCGCGAGCAAAATTTTGATACGCTGATCTTCTTGCTTGGACGGCATTTTGACAACTGAAGAGTGAATTCCAAAATCAAAATAAGAGCAACATTCTACACACACACACCTTCAAAATGAGGGGTGTTCAGGTTTTTTAAATGCAAAATTGAAAGAAATACGTCAAGTTGATATTGACCAAATTTTGACCGTATCGCCCTTTACTAGAAAGTGGTTCCCAGCCCAACTGCCTTTCAAACTATTGGGAAGACACATTACCCAATCTTTGACCTTTAAATACATTGGAGTCATGTTTGATCCAGAATTCACTTGGAGTTCTCACATTGCGTATTTAAAACATAAATGTCAACAAAGGATCAATTTTCCAAGATCAATATCCGGGACATGTTGGGGTGCTCATCCGGAAGACCTTATTAAATTCTATAAAACAACTATTCTTTTAGTTCTCGAATATGACTCTTTTTGCTTCTTCTCGGCAAGAAACAGCCACCTCATCAAATTGGAACGCATTCAATATCGTTGTCTACGTATTGCCCTTGGCTGTATGCATTCAACGCATAATATGAGCCTGGAGGTCCTGGCAGGAGTAAAACCCTTACAGTACCGCTTCTGGGAGCTCTCATCTAGAATACTGATCAAGTGTGGAATCAGTAACAACCTTGTGATTGAAAACTTCGAAGAAATGCTGGAATTGAGTACCCAGTCAAGATTCTTACGAATCTATATTATCTATATGTCATCCGATATTAGTCTTCCATGCTATAACCCTCCTAGTGTACGCTTTCCTTTTCACAGTTCCTCCATTGCTTATGATCTCTCCATGAAACAGGCTATTCAAGGAGTTCCAGGTCAACTTCGACCTATTTTAATTCGCCATATTTTCATCGAAAAGTACCAACATGTCAATTGCAATAGAAGTATTTTCACTGATGGGTCACGCATTGACGGATCCACTGGTTTCGGTGTTTACAATGAATACTCATCTGCCTTCCGGAAACTTCAGAAACCAGCAATCAATTTCGCATTGGGGATAGTTTCCGACATACCCGTAGACCATTATTTCATCTTCTCGGATAGTTTCAATTCTATTGAGGCTCTCCAGTCGATAAAAACAGTTGAGCACTCATCTTACTTTCTTTCAAAAATAAGGGAGCAAATGTGTGCGTTGGTCGAAAGATCATTTAAGATTACCTTTGTATGGGTCCTCTCAAATTGCTCAATTCCAGGCAATGAGAAGGCGGACTCTCTTGCAACGGTGGGAGCACAAGAAGGCGAGATTTTTGAAAGAAGAATTTCACATGATGAATTTTTCCCATTAGTACGTCAGAGTTCTCTTCAAAGTTGGAAAAACGCTTGGACAAGTAATTCTCTTGGGCGGTGGTTACATTCCATTATTCTAAATGTTTCGTCGAGATCGTGGTTCAAAGGTCTGGATGTAAGTCGCGGTTTCATTCGTGTGATGTCAAGACTTATGTCCAACCACTACTCGCTAGACGCACATCTCTACAGAATGAACCCTGTCGATAGCAACATATATAGGTGCGGAATCGGTAATGATGACATCGATCACGCAGTTTGGCATTGCCCATGTCTAGAGCACGACTATTGGATACCCTTGTGGCCCGAGGTAGACAACCCTTCCGCGAAGTAAGAGATGTTTTGGGAATGCGTGATCTTCCCTACATGCAAGCGATCTACGAATTCCTTTGTTTGTCTGATCTAAGAGTGTAATGTCATCACCCCCTCCCTTTCACTCTAGTAAATTCCCTGCCGTTGTGTCCCAGTTATATTATCCTTTTGTTTTCGTGCTACTGGTACCTGCCCAGCAAGCTGTTCTCACCCATCTGCAGCTTAGTTCCTGTAAGGGACTACAGGGACCGAGGATTTGGTAGATGTCGCAACCATGAGCAGCAACAAATACCTGAAATAAGTTACCTGCCTAGCCCCTTCCAAACAATAATGTGACCCATTAACCTCGAGCTAGCCACGAGTAATTGGCACCCCACTTTACTAAAATCGAAAAAGAAAAATTGTTAATTACCATATTGAATATCGGCTCCGCAAAGTGTTACACACGCCTGAACCTAATAAATAAACGAACTGATTAAAAAAAAAATGTGTTGTTACTGTTAATCTCACCGAATTAATCGAAAGGCTTTGTACGTTACAACATAACACACAAAATATATGATAATTAAATAAATCGTTATCTCATGACTTATACGATTATTTATACTTTGCCAAATTATCAATCCAATCTACCTGCAAGTAATACCTTTTGTAATTTACAGATGCTCACTACGTTCCTCCTGGTATCGACGCTTGCCGTTTATGTCTGTGCGATAATGGTTATCCAAAGGCATGCAAAGCTGTATTGTGTTCTCCTCCCCATGATTGCAAATCGTTTCAAATTGGCAATTCCTGTTGTGAATTCATCTGTCTCGATGACACTTTAACAAATGCAACGGGTAAAAAAGACGACTTTGGAATGTGACTAGTCGCTGGTGGTATAACTATCACGCTTACCCTGACATTGATGTACTTTCTCATCAATCGACTGCGACGAAGAAAAACACAACTAAGGGTAGTACGACAGACTATCGAGGAACAACGGTCCATGGGAAATATCGGGTACATTGGTTGCAATATTGGTTACCTAGGAACAGGTGCACTGAATATGGATAATCCATATGATCAAGGGCCAGCACATTACCAGCTTTGGAAACCACCCGGTAATTATTTTACTAGAGGAGAAGCTCCACCGCCATATGAGCAAGCCATCGCGTCAGCTCAGACAGAAACTCACAACACGTGTACAGTAAGGTAATTCAAATCCCCTATAATTCGTTTTAATATTTCATTCACAGTTCTTTGCTACTAATTGCTACTTGATGTAGAGTAAATAGGTATAATACGTCAAAATTTAGAATGAACAGTTGAATCACGTCAACTTGTTGTTTACGTCTTATATGTTATCATTGTTTGTTTCTAAACTGGCAGCGAGGCACTGTCATTGTATAAAGACGAGCCCCTTCCAATTATGAGTTAAATTGAAATTAATGGAAATTGTGTTGCTGTGATGAACGTACTGAAAATGTAATAAATGTTAATGAAAATGTCCAAAATGCACGCAACTACAATTGACAAATAATATATTTTCAATTATGGATTGGCTACAAAATATGATAATTGGGCTAGAGAACGCATAAATAAAGATTTGCGGCGTTACATGCAGTGAAAAGTATATACATTTGAAGTCTAAAAGACGCGGATGAACTGGTTCCAAAATGAAATATTGGTCATATGTAACATTAATGTATTCAGTAGAAATATTTTGTAGGTCAAGGCCTTTCAATTGATGAATAGTAGTTGGGAATTGGTTCACTATACGGCGTTAGTGCTCATACGAATATCTCGTATAAACTGTATCTCGAGATACTGGCCAAAAGGCCAGATGCCGTTTTCGACAAAGTTGTTACGTGTGCCTCTCGGATATTTTTGAAACGGAAGCCTTAAATAGATGTCCACCGTCATTTTGGAATCCAGGTTCTAGTTTCATTAAAGCTGGAAAATACTGTCATAAACCATGAGATATGGAAAAAATCTCGATCGGGAATGGTATATCGGATATCCATTTCTGCCGTCATTTTGGAATCAATCGCGCGGAATAAATATTCACAATCCATTAAAAAAACTCGTTGTGAATATATACAGAGGAAAATTGATCAACATCAAAACAACAGCAGAGAGTTATGGAAAATTTTGAAATCATTATTGAAACCTAGCAATTGCAGACCGCGGTCCATAACTTTTGAAGGCACAATAGAACAGTCTGAACAAGCAATTGCATCTAAGTTTAATGATTATTTCATCAATAGCGTTTCATTGATCAACCAATCAATTGAATTGATCGATGAACCTGATGAATAGATGACAATAGATGAGCTTAGAAATATTAGCTTTTCCTTAGGAAAAACGGCTGGAGTAGATAATGTTAATGCTAGAGTTATTCAAGATTGCTTTCATGTCATTGGTCACACTTTACTGGACCTTATTAATGAATCATTGCAAACTGGGCACGTGCCTGAAGTGTGGAAAGAATCGTTGGTTGTTCCGATTCAAAAGGTTGCTGGGACGATTAAAGCCGAAGAGTTTCGGCCTATCAACATGTTGCACTCATTAGAGAAAATTTAAGAGCTTGTTGTGAAAGGCCAGTTGTTAGAATATTTGAATAGTAATTCTTTGTTGATTTCGGAACAATCTGACTACCGGGAAGGCCATTCTTGTGAAACCGCGTTAAATTTAGTATTAGCAAAATGGAAACATAACTTAGAGAGTAAACAAACAATTTTTGCTGTTTTTTTGGATCTGAAACGCGCTTTTGAAACAATTTCTAGGCCCTTGTTGTTGAAAGCATTAAAGCGCTTTGGAATTTCGAGTACTGCATACAGATGGTTTGAAAGCTATTTGTCTGACAGAACTCAAAAGACTGTTTTTAATGATTCTGTTTCCAGTCCCGTGGGGAATAACCTTGGTGTGCCCCAGGGAAGTGTATTAGGGCCCCTTTTGTTTATTATGTATATTAATGACATGCGACGTGTTTTACGATTTTGTGACATTAATCTGTTTGCAGATGACACTGTGTTATTCATTGAAGCTAAAGATTTAAATGAAGCCGTTACCCATTTGAATGGAGATTTGCGTTTTTTAAGTAGATGGTTGAAATGTAAGCAATTGAAATTGAATATAAGTAAAACTAAATTTATGGTAATTTCACAGAATCGAGTAAATGAGAATGTCTCAGTTACGATTGATGGTGAGACAATTGATCGCGTTCGGGAGATTAAATATCTTGGCGTGATTATTGATGACAAGCTAAAGTTCAACGCTCACATTGACAATGTCATCAAGAAAATTGCCAAGAAGTATGGAATTCTATGCCGATTAAAAAACGATTTAACTACTTGCAGTAAAATACAGCTATACAAATCAATCATCTCCCCACATTTAGAGTTTTGCCCTTCCATTTTATTCTTGGCCAACCAAACACAAATATTGAGGTTACAGCGTTTGCAAGATAAAATAATGCGCTTGATTTTAAGATGTAACAGATTCACTTCCTCGACTTTTATGTTAGACGCTTTACAATGGCTATCAGTGAAGCAAAGAATTGTGTATTTAACTATGGTGTTCATTTTTAAAGTAGTTAATGGTTTGCTTCCTCGATATTTGTGTGATCGAATTGAAAGAGGAAGTTATTTTCATAGATATAATACTAGAAACGCGGATGAAATAAGAACATCGAATTTCTTGACATGTGCTTCACAAAACTCATTATATTTTAAAGGAATGAATGTTTTCAATTCGATGCCAAGACATATTAAACGTGCACCAACACTTTCAGAATTTAAAAGACTATGTATTTCACACGTTAAAACTGTATTCTGAGCAGCAAGCGAAATATTATTTTTTTTCAAATATTTATGAAGATTGTACCTGACGATGTTTTACTATTATAAAACGGATTATTTTTTGTGGACCATTTCTTGTACATTTATGTTGATTTTTTTTTGTAAAAATGAAGCATGTATCTGACGAAGTTCTTTACAAACGGATTAAAATGGGTTGGCTATTTTATTTTTTAAATTTTATTTTTTCACGTTTACAATACTACAATACTCACTATTTTGTTCGTCACAGTGATGATGATGGAAATTTGTATAATGTTGTGTTAGTTTAAAAAAAAAAAAAAAAAAAGTAGTCTACAATTGTTTGAGCCTCGCGCGCGGTATACAGATATGATGGACTTCTTTTTGAATTCGTTAAAAAAAAAATTGGCCTTTGATGCTTGAGATGGTACTATGAAATAGTAGCGAGTCGTCTGGCTGAATGTCGGGGAATTCTTCGTCAATTCTTTTGTGGTTGAAAGTAAAAGTTTGACTAATGCCGGTCCAGGATTTTTTCGGTTTGGAAACATTCTTGACATCCCTGGTGAGATATTCTTGGCCAGCCCTAAACTAAGCTGGCGGCTCCATTAGTGTTGGAACTGCATTGGCTCTGTAACGGGCAGGATCGGATATTGGCTTGTCTTTTGATAATGTCCTTTTACTGGATTCTATGATCTGAATTGCAACAGAATGTCCTGATCGCTGGGAATACTTGCGAATTTTTGTGGTTAACATCAAAGCTTTTCACGATTATGTCGCTGTGAAGCAAATGGATACTTTTGAAGAAATTTATTTCTGTAGATGAAATCAGTTCGTTTTTTTTTGCATAACTGGTTTGAATTGTTACCAAATTAATTATCTTAGAGATAAAATCGTCTAGCTCAAACCTTTGTAGGGGTAAGGGCGGAACCATCATCATCATCATCATCATCATCTCAGTTGATATTTTCTGGTTTCGGTTAAGCGATAAATAATACCCTTCAATATATATGTATATATATATATATATATATATATATATATATATATATATATATATATATATATATATATATATATATATATATATATATATATATATATATATATATATATATATATATATATATATATATATATATATATATATATATATATATATATATATATATATATATATATATATATATATATATATATATATATATATATATATATATATATATATATATATATATATATATATATATATATATATATATATATATATATATATATATATATATATATATATATATATATATATATATATATATATATATATATATATATATATATATATATATATATATATATATATATATATATATATATATATATATATATATATATATATATATATATATATATATATATATATATATATATATATATATATATATATATATATATATATATATATATATATATATATATATATATATATATATATATATATATATATATATATATATATATATATATATATATATATATATATATATATATATATATATATATATATATATATATATATATATATATATATATATATATATATATATATATATATATATATATATATATATATATATATATATATATATATATATATATATATATATATATATATATATATATATATATATATATATATATATATATATATATATATATATATATATATATATATATATATATATATATATATATATATATATATATATATATATATATATATATATATATATATATATATATATATATATATATATATATATATATATATATATATATATATATATATATATATATATATATATATATATATATATATATATATATATATATATATATCTATATATATAAAAATGGATTTCTGTCTGTCTGTCTGTCTGTCTGTCTGACCCTAATAGGCTCGGAGACTACTGAACCGATCGGCGTGAAATTTTGTATGCAGGGGTTTTTGGGGCCGGGGAAGGTTCTTAAGATTGTAAGAGACCCCTCCCTCCTCTGAAAGGGGGGGCTCCCATACAAATGAAACACATATTTCTGTATAACTCGACAACTGATCAAGCAAAGGAATCCAAATTTAGCATGCGGAAGTTTTTGGAGGCGAAAAATGTTTCTATGGTAGTTTGAGACCCCTCCCCTCTCTATAAAGGGAGGCTCCCATACAAATGAAACACAAGTTTCTGCATAACTCGAGAACTAATAAAGCAAATGGAACCAAATTTGGCATGTGGGGTTTTCTGGTGGCGAAAAATGTTTCTATGGTAGTTTGAGACCCCTCCCCTCTCCTAGAAGGGGTGCTGTCATACAAATGAAACTGAAATTTCTTCATAACTCTAGATCTAATAAAGCAAATGGAACCAAATTTGGCTTGCGGGGATTTTAAAGGCAATAAATGTTTCTACGGTGGTTCGAGACCCCTCCTCTCTCTGGTAGGGGGGCGGGGCTCCCAAACAAATGAAACACAAGTTTCTGCATAACTCGAGAACTAATATAGTAAATGGAACCAAATTTGGCAGGTAGAGGTTTTTGAAGGCAAGAAATGTTTCTATGGTAACTGAAGACCCCTCCGCCCTCTGTAAGAGGGGGGGCTCTCATACTAATTAAACACAAATTTGTTCATAACTCGAGAACTAATCAAGCATATGGCACCAAAGTTGGCATGTGGAGGTTTTTGGAGGAGAGAAATGTTTCTATCGAAGTTTGAGACTCCTCCGCCATCTGGAAGGGGGAGGAAGGGGAGATTCCAAACAAATCCAACACAAATTTCTGCATAACTCGAGAACTAAACAAGTAAATGGAACCACATTTGGCAGGTGGAGGTTTTTGAAGGCAAGAAATGTTTCTAAGTTGACTCGAGCCCCTCCCTTCTCTGAAAGGAGGGCTCATATACAAATGAAATACAAATTTCTGAATAACTCGAGAACTTATCAAGTTAATGGAACCCAATTTGGCATGTGGAGGTTTTCGAAGGCAAAAAATGATTCTTTTGGGGTTTTAGACTCCTCCGCTCACTGAAAGAGGGGTCTCTTATATAAATGAAACACGAATTTCAGCATAACTCGAGGGTTTTAATTTAAAAAAAAACATGGTTTTTTCCATCCGTATCGATGATGGGCATTTTTCCTAGCACAAAAATATTTTTTATGAATCTCAACAATTTTTTCTCGATTTTTAAACAAGAAAAATCTAATCATTTTTATTTTCACAAACTGACTTGCAGTTTCACAAAGTGACATTTATACAAAGTGACAGCACTTAATTTTCAGTAACGGGGGCTCCCATTATGACATATATGTCAACTTATGTATGCTAAAAATCAATGGTTGGTTCGTTGGTTTAGGTAGTCTGTTTTTTTGTAGCGTGTTTCATGGTGAAATAGGATGGTGTTGTCTTGCAATCATTATTTTTTGAAATTGTTTTTTTCAATAGTTTCGCTTGTCAAAATTAATAAATAAATTAAATGCCGGTATATTATTATATTTATTATCGAACAATGTTATAATCCACATACCTCTATAATACCCTTTTAAAGCAAATGGAACAAAATTTGGCATGTGGAGGTTTTTGAGAACAATAAATGTTTCTAATTTGGTTTGAGACTCCTACGCTTTCTGGAAAGGGAGACTCCCATGAAAAATGAAACATAATTTTTAGCATAACTCGAGAGCCAATGAAGCAAATGAAACCAAATTTGGCATTTGGCATGTTGAGGTTTTTGGAGGTAAGAAATGTTTCTATGCCAGTTCAATACCCCACCCCATTTAGAAGGGGGAGGGGGGGCTCCCATACAAATAAAAAGCAAATTTCTGCATAACTCGAGAACTAATCAAGTAAATGAAACCCTTTTTAGCATATGGGGGTTTTTGGAGGCTAGATTTCTATATACATAAAAATGAATTTCTGTCTGTCTGTCTTTCAGACCCTTATAGACTCGGGAAGTTCTGAACCGACCAACGTGACAATTTATGTGAAGGGGTTTTTGGGGCTGAGAAAGGTTCTTATGGTTGTTTGAGACCCCTTCTCTCTCAGGAAGGAGCGCTCTCATACAAATGAGACACAAATTTCATCATAACCCGAGAACTAATCAAGCAAATGGAACCAAATTTGGCATGTGGGGGGTTTTGAAGGCAATGATTGTATGGTGGTTTGAGAAACCACCCCCCTCTGTCCAGGTTACTTAAACACAAAACGTGTATTTCTCGGGTAAGAAGCATGTTTTGATAGAAGTTTGAACCCCTGCTTATTCAAGAAAAAAAAATTCATTTCGAAAAAAAACCCATAAACGTGCCAGTTATATAAAATTTTCTTTCATTTAGTTGCAAGCGTAGCAGCGCACGCACCGGGTTCAGCTAGTATATAAATATATATATATATATATATATATATATATATATATATATATATATATATATATATATATATATATATATATATATATATATATATATATATATATATATATATATATATATATATATATATATATATATATATATATATATATATATATATATATATATATATATATATATATATATATATATATATATATATATATATATATATATATATATATATATATATATATATATATATATATATATATATATATATATATATATTTCCAAGATTGAGTTTAAAACAGTACTTTTAAATTGAGATGCAATCTGATTACATCTTGAGTTGCAAAGTTATTTGCACTATAGCTGTAGTCACTTTATATCTGGTTTATTTACTGCAGCGCTCCTAGTGGTCGGATCTGGAATGTTTTGATTGATGTTTGTTTTGAAATGTTTTCTCTTTCAGTGCTAAATAGTTCGTCATTGATTATTTTGTTTAAAAGAATGATGGCAGATTCGATGTCTATTATAAATACTCATCTGCCTTCCGGAAACATCAGGAACCTTGTTGCTGAGCTGGCAGCAATCAATTTCGCGTTGGGGATAGTTTCCGACATGCTCATAGACCATTATTTCATCTTCTCAGATAGTATCAGTTCTATCGAGGCCCTCCGGTCGATGGAAACAGTGAGGCATGCATCTTACTTTCTTTCAAAAATAAGGGAGCAGATGTGTGCGTTGTTCGAAAGTTCATTTAGGATTACCTTTGCAAGGGTCCCCTAACATTGCTCAATTCCAGGCAATGAGAAAGCGGACTCTCTAGCAAAGGTGGGCGCACAAGAAGGCGAGATTTTTGAAAGAAGAATTTTACATGATGAATTTTTCCCATTAGTACGTCAGAGTTCTCTTCAAAGTTGGAAAAACGCTTGGACAAGTAATTCTCTTGGGCGGTGGTTACATTCCATTATTCCAAATGTTTCGTCGAGATCGTGGTTCAAAGGTCTGGATGTAAGTCGCGGTTATTCGTGTGATGTCAAGACTTATGTCCAACCACTACTCGCTAGACGCACATCTCTACAGAATTAACCTCGTCGATTGCAATTTATGTAGGTGCGGAACCGGTCAAGATGACATCGATCACGCAGTTTGGCATTGCCCATGTCCAGAGCACGACTATTGGATACCGTTGTGGCCCGAGGTAGACAACCCTTCCGCGAAGTAAGAAATGTTTTGGGAATGCGTGATCTTTCCTACATGCTTGCGATCTACGAATTCCTTTGTTTGTCTGATCTAAGAGTGTAATGTCATCACCCGCTCTGGTCCAGCTTAGTAAATTCCCTGCCATTGTGTCCCAGTTATATTATCTTTTTGTTTCCGTGCTACTTGTACCTTGTGGTCACCCATCTGCAGCTTAGTTCCTGTAAGGGACTACAGGGACCGAGGATTTGGTAGATGTCGCAACCATGAGCAGCAACAAATACCTGAAATAAGTTACCTGCCTAGCCCCTTCCAAACGATAATGTGAACCATTAACCTCGAGCTAGCCACGAGTAATTGGCACCCATCTTTACTAGAATCGAAAAATAAAACATTGGTTATTACAATATTGAATATCGGCTTCGCCTGAGCCTAACAAATAAATGAATTGATTAAAAAAAAATGATGGCAGCCGCGAACCGCAAATAAAGTTTGGACACCAACCTTGAAAATCCGACACTTCCGTTGGGAGTCGCGAATTCCACGGTGTCAGGTATTATAAAACGGCTCAAAAAACGTCTGACTGTTGCTCGGTAGCGAGGATCCAAAAAAAAGCCGTTAGGTCAACAAGAATGATCACAAACGCATGGTTGGGACCTTTAAACGGAAACCAAACGGCTCGACCAAATCTCGAGCTGGACTAAGTACGTTTAAAGTTTAGAAGTCCCCAAACGATGACGAGAAACAGAATACGGTCGCAAAAAGCCGTGCCCGGAAGTTGTTCGACCAGAATTTAACAAAACCACACTGCTGCGTAATGGATGACGAGACATATGTGTAGGTGGACTTCAACCAGATTCCAGGAAACTTGTATGTGACTGCCAAGGATAAGTGTGATGTTCCAGAAACCCTCCGGACACAGAAGATGTCAAAGTTCGCCAAGAAGTTCTTAATTTGACAGTGATTTATAATTGCGTAAAACGAAGTAAACCTTTCGTTACCGCAAGCACCATGAATGGATAGGTGTATTTGGAAAAGTGTCTCCAAAAGCGGTTTCTCCCACTCCTGAAGAGTCATGATGGTCCGACGATCTTCTCGCCGGAGTGGGAATCATGCCACTACACGAAGGACGTGCTAGAATGGTATAAGGCGAATGATATCGATTTCGTGCCGAAAGATCTGAACCTCCCAAACACTTCGGAACTGCACCCAATTCAAAAATAGTGGGCCATTATGATGGAGTACCTTTTAAAACGACCTTAAGTAGTGAAGAATGAAGAAGAAATGAAGAAAGAATGGGTTTGTTGCGTTCGCTTCTAGTGCGCCGCCGCCCCTACGAAATCATCATATTGATTGGAGTACCTTACAATAGTTGCATCACCTTGCGGCTGGCGACAGATGGCCTCGGCGAAAAAATTGTGTTGCCCTGTCAGTCAGATAAGGGACGTTATTATAGCCATCACCTACATTTACATTAACATTCTTATACTTAAGTAAAATATACTCTTATACTTAAGTACAGAACTAGTTTATTGGCATATTCTGGAATTATTTGGTAAGAGGAACTTAAAATTAAACTGAAAAACATGAACTTAAAACTTAAAGAATTTTCTTTATATTAGGATAATGGTTTGCTAGGTGTTAAGGATCAATCTTGCGAAAATAACTAGGGAATTACAAACGTAAGTGTCCTTATGTGCTATGAAGCATAACTCTATTGTTAAGTGCTATTAAACTTTGTAGGAAAATTATAATCTCGCTCTCGCTCTCTGAATGCGAATAAATCGGATTAATATTTCTGAAAAGTGTTTCCATTGTTGCATAGGCAATATTTTATAATTTTCGTTTCTGGATTGACCCAAGATGCCTAGAAAGAGTCGCAGGAGAAGAAAGGCGCCCGAGGAATGCCTCCATCAGTCATGTCTGCTTTGCAACCACCCGGCGCGATATTTACGGCGCAGGTTCCAGTTGCTGATGGAGTCTCCAGTTAACGTGAATCGTGCTAGTTTACAAGTTCCGGCAATTCAAAATATCGGTCTCCCACAAATGTGTCATACCTCGCCAGTTTGCAACAATCAATCAAGTCCTCCCATTTCGCAGAAATGGAATACCTCACCGTTCGTACCGATTCCGCAACCTCATAGATCAGATTATCATTCACGCCTTCCCGTCGTCGAAGAACAACCGAAAGCTTCAGTGTTTCCTCCACAGCAATCAATTCAACAGGCGAATATTCCGAATTTTCATCGACCATCAACTATGCATCGCCCCATTGTATCGACGTTCATTCCGCTTCAGTCCGATCTTCGGCCTAGTGCACCTGCGTTTTCTCACAACAATGGCAATCAACAAATGCAAGCCTCTGCGTTTGCTCCGTTTTCGGGTAACTCACAACCAAACGTTCCGGAATACTATCCATCGGCCTTCCACGCTGACCATACTACAGCAGGAGGAACGATGCTTCTCAATAGAAGCCAGATCGCCGCTCGTCATGCGGTCCCGAAGGAGTTACCAGTATTCACCGGTGAACAAGAGGAGTGGCCTCTATTTTTCGCCTCTTTCAAGAACACGACGCACCTTTGGGGATTTACAGCTGAGGAGAATATGGCTCGCCTACAGAAATGCCTCAGAGGTAAGGCGCTGGAAGCGGTCAAATGTCAGCTGTTGCACCCTAGTAGCATAGATCAAGTTCTTGCCACCCTCAAAATGCTCTTTGGTTGGCTGGAAATTATCGCGCATTTCCTACTACATAAGATTAATAATCTGCCGGCTCCGAAAGCAGATCGTCTCGGTACGCTCGTCGACTTTGCTCTTTCCGTACGCAATATGGTAGCAACCGTTAAGGTTTGTGAATTAGAGGGACAACTGTGCAACCTCACGCTTCTACAAAGCTTAACCGAACGACTTCCTCCAATGATTCGGTTAAACTGGGCAACTCATCGACAGTCGTTTCAGTTTGTTACGTTGGTTGAATTTAGTGACTGGCTGTATAAGTTAGCCGAAGCTGCAAGTACAGTTACCATACCACAATTTAGTGTTGCCAGCGATAAAAAATCTCGCCGTGTTTGAAAAGACGATGGATTTCTAAATGCACACACTGAAACGGCTCCGAAAGCAAATCAGCTGCAATCGAAAAATGAATTTCTCATCTGCCAAGGGAATTGCGATACTGTTGAGAATTGCAAGCGATTTCTTTCGTTCGCCATTTCTGTTCGTTGGAACACACTTCGTGAGCACAAGCTATGTCGTAGCTGCCTGGGCAGTCATCGCGGTCCATGCAGGTTTGCAAGTGAATGTGGAAAAAATGGATGTCGGTTCAAACACCATCGGCTATTGCATAACGATGCGAAGAACCAACCACCAATTTCATCTGGTTCAAGCACTAACGTCAGAGATCGTCAGCAAACAGCCACCGATAAAATACAGGACGCCGAAACATGCAATACGCATCGAGGAGGAAACAAGGCTGCACTTTTTCGATACATCCCGATCATTCTCTATGGAAACGGGATCGAGTTGAGTACATATGCATTCTTGGGCAGTGGATCGTCCCTGACGTTGATGGAGGAGAGTTTAGCAAAGGAGTTGAATCTAACAGGTGAGAAGAGCCCACTGTGTCTGCGTTGGACCGCGGATACATGTCGGTACGAAAAGGATGCTACGTTGGTTTCGCTTAATATTTCTGGTACGCAGAAGGTAAGCAGTATACACAGTCTAAAAGATGTCTACACGGTGAAATACCTGAAGCTTCCTTCTCAATCTTTGCCGGTTGATAGACTGTCTAATAAGTACTCACATCTAAGAGGGATACCGATAGAGTCATACACCAACGCACAACCAAGGTTATTGATCGGTGTGAGCAACGCACGAGTGATGCATGTTTTGGATGGCCGTGAAAGTAAGCTTGATGAACCAGTTGCGGTTAAGACACGTCTAGGCTGGACGGTCTATGGCTCATACCAATCGACGAACAATTCGGTGCCCAGCGTCGCACCAATGAGCTTCCACATTAGCTTCCATTTCCGACGGATCGGATGAAATTCTGCATGAAGCAGTCAAAAGCTACTTCGTCCTCGAGAGTCTAGGAATCGACGCACCACGAAAACAATTCTTATCTAAGGAAGATGACCGAGCCCTAACCAAGCTGCATGAAGTAACTTCCTTTCAGAACGGGAGATACCAAGTGGGCCTACTTTGGAAATACGATGACGTACGTTCAACAGATCCATGGCACTGAGACGTCACCGTTGTTTGATGAAGAGGATGGAACGTGAGCGTCTGCAAGCTGAATCAGTACGATCAAAGATGGCATACTACGAGAGCAAAGGATATATCTGTAAACTAAAACCAGATGAGATTCGGAAAGTGAGCGATCGTACATGGTACTTGCCGATTTTTCCAGTTTTCAATCACAACAAACCAGGGAAAGTTCGCATTGTCTTTGATGCTGCTGCAACCTTTGGTGATGTTTCGCTGAACTCTGTACTGTTGAAGGGCTCCGACTAACTGAACGCTCTGCTACCAGTGCTTTAGAAGTTTCGAGAGCGGTTAATAGGCCATGGAGGCGATGTCACTGAAATGTTTCACCAGATGCGTATGAGCCCTGAAGACGAACACAGTCGACGAATCTTTAGGTGTGCTAGCAGAGCCTCTACCGATCCATGCGACTACGTAATGCAGGTAGTTACATTCGGCGACACCTGTTCACCTAGCACAGCACTGTTCGTTTTGAATAAGAACGCGTCTAGGTTTGAGAACCAGTACCCTACCGCTGTCGATGCTATCTGCCGTCGCCACTACGTCGACGATATGTTGACAAGCGTTGAAACGGAAACGGAGGCGATCAATTTGGCCAAAGAAGTTTGATACATTCATCACCAGGGCGGATTCCACATGCGAAACTGGGTTTCGAATTCATCAGTCGTGCTGGAAGCCCTCGAAGAAAATCTGAAGTCTGAGAAATCGATGAAAATGAACGCTGAACTCGCTATGGAGAAGTTAGTCGGTATGTGGTGGAGTACCACAACTGACGTATTTCGCTACAAATTATGCACAAACCGCAATATAGATAGAGCTGCTGTCCAGTAATAAGCATCCTACCAAGAGGGACGTGTTGCGAACGCTAATGGCAATCTATGATCCCTTGGGTCTCATCGCACACTACCTGATATATTTGAAGATTTTGTTGCAGGAGATATGGAGAACTAAAACCAGGTGGGATGAGATGATCAGCGAGAAACATATGGAGAAATGGCTGACCTGGTTAAGGATACTACCTGAGCTAGAGTCCGTTGAAATTCCTCGCTGCTATTTTCGACACACTACAATCGATAAAGCAACTGTGGAACTACACACTTTCGTTGATGCCAGCGAAAATGGTTTCGCTTCTGTGTCCTATTTCCGCTTTGAAGTAAATAATCACATTGAATGCGCTCTCGGTGGAAGCAAAACAAGAGTGGCACCTAAATTTGTCTCTATCCCTCGGCTAGAACTGCAAGCAGCGGTTCTTGGGACGTGTTTGGCACCCAGCATTGCGAAAGGGCACTCTATTCGAATCAATCGTCGCCACTTCTGGACGGATGCCCGGGCTGTCATTTGTTGGCTATACTCTGATCACCGTCGTTATTCGCAATTCGTGGCCTTTCGGGTTAGCGAAATTCTGGAGACGACGAACGACGCCGAGTGGAGTTGGCTGGGCACTAACCGCCGACGATGGCACTAAGTGGAAGGTCAGGCCAGACCTTAAACCATCAAGTCGTTGATTCACCGGTCCTCCGTTCCTCTGGAAGCCGAAAAATGAGTGGCCTGCGTCAGCTCTGAATGGTGAAGAAACTTCGACCGAGCTCCGAGCCCACCTGCTACATCATACAAAATCAAATGTTTGTAGCATCTTACAGTCAGAGAACTACTCTTCATGGCAACGCTTACAGCGAGTGGCAGCCTTTGTTCAACGCTTCATTGCCAACATCAAGAAGAAACAGATCAGAAAGCCAGCGATCAACGGACCACTTACACAAGAAGAACTTGCCGCAGCAGAAGTGTTCCTGTTTCGGCAAGCCCAGGCAGATGTATACATTGAAGAGATGGTGACAATTTCAACAGACAAGCAACGTTTAAATAAGAAGAATCGTTTGTACAAGCTAAACCCCTTCATTGATGATCTTGGTGTTATGCGGATTTAAAATCGTTTAGGAGAATTTATTAGCGACCTTGGAACGAATTTCATGGCTGCGGAAAAAAAGTTGATGGCTGCGGTTGCGGGGTTAAGCAAGGATAAGTTAATGGCTGAATTTACTACTCCGACTACATCGTGGCGTTTCAACCCTCCAGAGGCATTCAGTCAGTGAAAAAGATCCTATCCATCATCAAACTTAAGCGGGTGCCTACAGAGGAGGTATTAAGAATTATCTGATCCAGGTGGAGAACATCATCAACAGCCGTCCACTTACACACGTTCCGGTAGATGACTACCCTTCACCGGCACTAACTCCCAACCACTTCTTGTTGGGTTCGTCAGACGGGTCGAAACCACTCGTGCAGTATACCGATTGTCCGCTGGCACTTCAACAGTCTTGGAAGGGGTCGGAGGCTCTGGCAAATCGGTTTTGGCAACGATGGGTGTCGGAGTGCTTTCCCACAATCACACGTCGTAGCAAGTGGCTCTACCCAGTGAAGCCGATAGTAGTGGGTGACCTCGACATCATAGTGGATCCCGCGCTGGCAAGAAACTGTTGGCCTAAAGGACGGGTGGTGTCAGTTAAATCTTCTTCAAATGGACAGGTTCGGTCAGCAGTTGTGCAGACTTCTACCGGATTATACGAGAGACCCGCGGTTAAACTTGCAGTTTTAGACGTAGGTGCAAACGATAGTAAGCCGGACCATGGACTGACTACTGTGAGGGACTGTTGCGTTCGCTTTTAGCGCGCCGCCGCCCCTACGAAGTCATCATATTGATTGGAGTACCTCACAATAGTTGCATCACCTTGCGGCTGGTGACAGATGGCCTCGGCGAAAAAAATGGGTTGACCTGTCAGTTAGATAAGAGACGTTATTATAGCCATCACCTACATTTACATTTACATTCTTATACTAAAGTACAATCTATTCTTATACTTAAGTACAGAACAAGTTTATTTGCATATTCTGGAATTATTTGGTAAGAGGAACTTAAAATTAAAATGAAAAACATGAACTTAAAACTCAAAGAATTTTCTTAATATTAGGATAACGGTTTGCTAGGTGTTAAGGATCAATCTTGCGAAAATAACTAGGGAATTACAAACGTAAGTGTCCGTATGTGCTATGAAGCATAACCCTATTGTTAAGTGCTATTAAACTTTGTAGGAAAATTATAATCTCGCTCTCGCTCTCTGAATGCGAATAAATCGGATTAATATTTCGGAAAAGTGTTTCCATCGTTGCATAGGCAACAGGGTTAATATGAAAAAACTGTCGATTCGGAGATCGTGCAGAGCCTTATGGCTGGGGTTGAGGCCTAGATTCGCACATTCAGATATAAATGCGAAATAAATTAGATGAATGATGCCAGAACTAATTTTAATTGTTTTTTTTCCACTCCCTGAAAATTTGGTTATAATCGGATAAAAACTCGGACAGTGAGAATGAATTTTGTGTGCGTGGATTTAAACGGTACACCCTTTAATAAACAGCAAACATATTGTAAACCAGCTCCACCACCAGTTCCAATGCCTGATAGATTTCAAGTAAAAAATCATAATAATAATCCGTTTTTGCATGTACCAGTATCCCAACCAAGCTTTCATTCCCGTAACCCTTTCCAACCTAATCCAATGCTTTACAACGCACACCACCTTCATATTCCACTAACTTCCACAGAGCACAACAACTTTTCCCATGTGCATTCCCCCAACCCAGCCATTTGCCAAGAGCACCACCTTCTCGACCAAATTCATTTCAACGACATGCACTCAACATAATAATAAAATTAAGTTGACCATATTCCTCAACAGAGAGACGGGTCTCATTCCGTCTAATTTGAGGCATTCATCAATATCGTGGTGTCCGTTGATATTTTTACCTTGAATAGAGTACAACTTTTCGTTTCTCAAATTTATTTTTTTCTGGATTTATAAAGTTTTTGTTTTCACCGATGTCAAGCAAAATCATTAATTCTCCAAATGTAGTATTCAATATCACATGCGGCAGAAAAATTTCACTGCTCATGTGTTCACGCGTCAACACTGTTCTTTCGGACCCCAGTTAAATCAAACTCGCGATTTTTATTGCAAACACCGTTTATTACGCGAACAGAAAATGTACTTTATTATAAAGAACGACGGTGTTGTATCCGCGGCGATTTATTTACTCCTACTTGATGACGGTTTGATCCAGGATCAGCTGACCAACGATCGACTACTATCGGGATGACATTCGCACACTTCCATAGTGATCGAGATGAGTAGTGATTCGGAGAGTGTGGAACTTATTTGATCACTCATTTCTCCTATATCCCTACCTTGCTCGACGATAATCCGGCCGCCTTGGAATCAATCCAATTCCAAAATATCCTAATCTAGCTAACGTTTGTTTTCAAATTATTGGTTTCCTTACATACTACACTGTTGCCGCTATTGTTCTCGCTGACCTACATTCGCTGGTGATGATAGCCACTGAAACGACCCTGGCTTACATATCGATGCGCTTGCTGGTGGCTGCCTATTGGTGTTCAGGTGAGTGTTGATCGATCGATTGTTTGTTGTGCCAGTTTGCGTCAGACAAAAAAAAAACGGTGGATGTAGTATCGTGTAGTGTGTTTCGTAGAATTGGAACAACTTACCAGGCAGACAGATTTCTGTGCCGGTTTTTGTTCCAATAGGTTGTAAGCTGTCTGCCAAGAACCGTAGAATACTGCCGATGAAAATTTCGATTGACTTGCTGACATCGATTTGCAATCTTAGCGATTGTAACATTGATGACGGATTAGATGGTGGACTGTAAATGATGATGATGATGGTCCCGCCCTTACCCCTACAAAGCTTTGAGCTAGACGATTTTATCTCCAAGATAATTAATTTGGTAACAATTCAAACCAGTTATGCAAAAAAAACGAACTGATTTCATCTACAGATATAAATTTCTTCAAAAGTATCCATTTGCTTCACAGCGACATAATCGTGAAAAGCTTTGATGTTAACCACAAAAATTCGCAAGTATTCCCAGCGATCAGGACATTCTGTTGCAATTCAGATAAAAGAATCCAGTAAAAGGACATTATCAAAAGACAAGCCAATATCCGATCCTGCCCGTTACAGAGCCAATGCAGTTCCAACACTAATGGAGCCGCCACCTTAGTTTAGGGTTTGCCAAGAATATCTCACCAGGGATGTCAAGAATGTTTCCAAACCGAAAAAATCCTGGACCGGCATTAGTCAAACTTTTACTTTCAACCACAAAAGAATTGACGAAAAATTCCCCGACATTCAGCCAGACAACTCGTTACTTTTTCATAGTACCATCTTAAGCATCAAAGGCCATTTTTTTTTAACGAATTCAAAAAGAAGTCCATCATATCTGTATACCGCGCGCGAGGCTCAAACAATTGTAGACTTCTTTCTTTATTTTTTTTTTTAAACTAACACAACATTATACAAATTTCCATCATCATCACTGTGACGAATAAAATAGTGAGTATTGTAGTATTGTAAACGTGAAAAAATAAAATTTAAAAAATAAAATAGCCAACTCATTTTAATCCGTTTGTAAAGAACTTCGTCAGACACATTCTTCATTTTTACAAAAAAAAAGCAACATAAATGTACAAGAAATGGTTCACAAAAAATAATCCGTTTTATAATAGTAAAACATCGTCAGGCACAATCTTCATAAATATTTGAAAAAAAAAATTTCGCTTGCTGCTCAGAATACAGTTTTAACGTGTGAAATACATAGTCTTTTAAATTCTGAAAGTGTTGGTGCACGTTTAACGTGTCTTGGCATCGAATTGAAAACATTCATTCCTTTAAAATATAATGAGTTTTGTGAAGCACATGTCAAGAAATTCGGTGTTCTTATTTCATCCGCGTTTCTAGTATTATATCTATGAAAATCACTTCCTCTTTCAATTCGATCACACAAATATCGAGGAAGCAAACCATTAACTACTTTAAAAATGAACACCATAGTTAAATACACAATTCTTTGCTTCACTGATAGCCATTGTAAAGCGTCTAACATAAAAGTCGAGGAAGTGAATCTGTTACATCTTAAAATCAAGCGCATTATTTTATTCTGCAAACGCTGTGACCTCAATATTTTTGTTTGGTTGGCCAAGAATAAAATGGAAGGGCAAAACTCTAAATGAGGGGAGATGATTGATTTGTATAGCTGTATTTTACTGCAAGTAATTAAATTGTTTTTCAACCGGCATAGAATTCCATACTTCTGGGCAATTTTCTTGATGACATTGTCAATGTGAGCGTTGAACTTTAGCTTGTCATCAATAATCACGCCAAGATATTTAATCTCCCGAACGCGATCAATTGTCTCACCATCAATCGTAACTGAGACATTCTCATTTACTCGATTCTGTGAAATTACCATAAATTTAGTTTTACTTATATTCAATTTCAATTGCTTACATTTCAACCATCTACTTAAAAAACGCAAATCTTCGTTCAAATGGGTAATGGCTTCATTTAAATCTTTAGCTGCAATGAATAACACAGTGTCATCTGCAAACAGATTAATGTCACAAAATCGTAAAACACGTCGCATGTCATTAATATACATAATAAACAAAAGGGGCCCTAATACACTTCCCTGGGGCACACCAAGGTTATTCCCCACGGGACTGGAAACAGAATCATTAAAAACAGTCCTTTGAGTTCTGTCAGACAAATAGCTTTCAAACCATCTGTATGCAGTACTCGAAATTCCAAAGCGCTTTAATGCTTTCAACAACAAGGGCCTAGAAATTGTTTCAAAAGCGCGTTTCAGATCCAAAAAAACAGCAAAAATTGTTTGTTTACTCTCTAAGTTATGTTTCCATTTTGCTAATATTAAATTTGGGTTAAAAAGGTCGGGTAGGATGTGAAAAAAAAAAAAATAATTATTAAAATTAAGGGTAAAATTTATTTTTTTGGGGAGGGGGGGGTTGGGGGGGGGGGGCATTCCGCATCGAACGCTGAAGAGCTTCGGTTCAGTTTTTTTTTGCACCCCACACTACCTCTTTTGGTTTTTTTTTTCTCCACCCGCTATTAACAACGCGGTGAATACAATTAGTGCACTGTTTGAACCGCCGATATCCAGCCGAGCGTTCCTTTAGGGAAGCAGACATTCCCGGCCGAGCCCGACGGATGATCTGTCCAGCCAGTACCATCGTCAAACACCCGAGGGGAAAAAGTGTAACCCCATAAGCATCATCGCAGCAAGGAAGGTCATCGCTCCATCCACTGCCGGTCAGCAAGCGGTGCTTTGTTTGCGAACAACAGCAGAAGCTGCCATACCGGCAAACGGCAAGTAGCACATTTGTTTTTTTGTTCCCTCATCTGCTAGTGTGTTGTGTATCTCTCTCCCATATAGTAAATCGTTCAGCATAGGGTGGTCCAAAAAAAAAATAATCTGATTTTTATTTTGTTTTATTTAATTTTTTTTTTTGTTCCCTAATTTGTTTTTTTTTTCATGGATGATTCTAAGGGGGGCGACATGCCTCCCAAAGATGTTTTTAGGGCGCGCTGTTATCAGCCGTCTTCTGCCTCTCCTTGGGTTGTCTACTTTCGGCAGAAAGTGAAAGCCCTAGACTTTTTGGGCATAAAAAGAAATTTGACGCGTCGTTATCCGGGGACCGAATTCCATCAGGTCAACCGAAACAAACTGCGTGTTACTGCACCTACATATAAAATTGCAAATGAAATTGCTAGTGACGAAGGTTATAATGTCGAGTACTACGTCTACATCCCATCTCGAGATGTGGAGATAGATGGCGTGGTTTCTGCAGCGAGCCTGACGTGTGAAGACGTTATGGAAGGTAAGGGGCGACTTCCAGATTCCGCTTCGTCTACCATTGAGATTCTGGAATGCAAACAATTGCATGCAGGATCAATGGTAGATGGAAAAAAGACGTATTCTCCATCGGACTCGCTACAAGTGACCTTCGCCGGATCAATTCTCCCAAAATTTGTTGAAATTGATAAAGTTTTTTTCCCAGTGCGCCTTTTTGTACCAAGGGTATTTAATTGTACCAAGTGCAAACAGTTGGGTCATACGGCTACTTTTTGCGACAACAAGCCCCGTTGTGGCAAATGCGGCCAAAGGCATCTAGAGGATGCTTGCCAACAGGAAGCAACCAAGTGTGCTTACTGTGGCAAAGAGCCTCTCCACGATCTGCAGAACTGCCCCGTGTACAAGAAGCGCACTGGTAATGTGAGACGTTCCATACAAGAACGCTCCAAGCAGACGTATGCAGAAATGTTAAAGTCGCAAAACGGAGCGTCTGCATCGTCTGTATCAGCCGCTCAAAATGAAAATCCTTTCTTGATTTTGTCTTCCGATGAACTGGACTCTGACGAAGCCGATGAGAGTGGATTTCCGGAGGTACACGCCCCCGGTAAAAGAAAGCCTACTAGTTCTCCGGGTGTGCGCCGGAAACAAATAAAACCTACTCTCAAAAGCTTGCAAAAAATTGGAGGTAGCGGGGGTCAATTTAAAAAACCGAATAAACCGGTAATAGCTGATGCATCCGTTCCTAGCTGTAGCTATACCAACCCGCCGCTACCTAATAACAGTAACCGTAAGAGGTTGCCAAAACCAAAAACTACGTCTTCTCGCAATTCTAAGAATATCCCGTCCAAGCGAGGTAAGATTAATTTTAGGGACATTGTGGATAACATTTTAAATGCTCTTGGCCTTTCGGATGCTTCACCGCTCCGAGGAATTATTGACCTGCTTATTCCTATAGTTGGAAACTACTTCAAGCAATTGACTGTATCATGGCCCCTTATTGGTGAATTCATATCTTTCGATGAATAATTCGTCGAGTGAGGATCAAGATATGATCACCGTATTACAATGGAACTGTCGCAGTCTAATACCTAAATTAGACTCGTTCAAGTATTTGATTCACAATTCTGATTGTGATATATTTGCTCTCTGTGAAACATGGCTTTCATCCGAAGATGAATTAAACTTCCACGATTTTAACATTATTCGCCTGGACCGAGATGATTCATATGGTGGCGTACTTCTGGGGATCAAAAAATGCTACCCCTTCTATAAAATCTCACTCCCAATAATCTCAGGCATTGAAATCGTCGCTTGCCAAATAAATGTAAAGAATAAAGATCTTTGCATAGCTTCCGTCTATGTCCCTCCGAGGGCATCAATAAACCGCCGTCAACTTTGGAGTTCAATTACATTACTTCCATCTCCAGTTCTTATTTTGGGCGATCTGAACTCCCACGGTACTGCTTGGGGCGAACAATACGATGACAACAGAGCGGGTATTTTCTATGACTTATGCGACGATTTCAACTTGACCATCTTGAACACTGGGGAAGCGACACGAATAGCAAAACCTCCTGCCAGGGAGAGTCGACTTGACATATCTTTGTGCTCTAACTCACTATCATTAGATTGTCTGTGGAAGGTAATCAATGATCCCCATGGTAGTGATCACTTACCAATTATTATCTCAATCACAAATAGTTTTAATAAAACAGACCAGTCAATCCATGTTCCTTATGACCTCACGAGGCATATTGATTGGCAACATTTTGCATCGGCGGTAACCCTTGGTATTGATTCTACCGATCCTCTTCCACCATTAGAAGAGTATCGTTTCCTTTCCGACCTGATGTACAAAAGTGCATTAGAAGCTCAGAAACGACGTGTTCCAAGTGCATCCCTCAAAAGAAGACCCGCCACCCCTGGATGGGATGATGAATGCACTAAGTTGTATCTTGAGAAATCCGATGCGTTTAAAGATTATCGTAGACATGAAACATGTGAGCTTTTTGATAAGTACCTCAAGCTTGAAAAAAGGCTTAAAAACTTACTCAAAGCAAAGAAACGCAATTACTGGCGTTCGTTTGTAGAGGGACTATCTAGAGAAACCTCGATGACAACGCTTTGGAGAAAGGCTCGTTACATGCGAAACCGCTCATCCTCCAATGAGAGTGAAGAATACTCCATGCAGTGGATATTCGACTTCGCTAAAAAGGTTTGTCCAGACTCTGTCCCAACACAACCGAATTTACGGGATACTACCCGAAATAACGGTTCTCTGGACGAACCATTCACAATGTTGGAATTTTCAATGGCACTTCTTTCATCGAATAACTCTGCTCCGGGAAGCGATATGATTAAATTCAACCTTCTAAAAAATCTCCCCGATATCGCTAAAAGACGATTACTTAACCTGTATAACACTCTCATGGAATTAAATATAGTTCCACCCGCATGGAGGCAGGTTAAAGTAATAGCTATTCAAAAGCCTGGGAAACCAGCGTCTGATTACAATTCTTACCGTCCGATCTCTATGCTATCATGCGTAAGGAAATTGTTAGAAAAAATGATCCTATCAAGACTTGACCGTTGGGTTGAATCAAACAACCTGCTATCAAATACGCAATTTGGTTTCCGAAAGAGCAAAGGAACAAACGATTGTTTAGCGTTGCTTTCATCTGATATACAACTGGCCTTTGCACACAAGGAGCAATTGGCTTCAGTATTTCTGGATATTAAGGGCGCATTTGATTCAGTTTCCATAGATATACTGGCAGATAGTCTGCACAGTAGTGGATTACCAGGAATTTTAAACAACTTTTTGTATAATTTACTGTCAGAAAAACAAATGACCTTCAATCTGGGTCAACTGACAACTTCCAGAATTAGCTACATGGGCTTACCCCAAGGCTCATGTTTAAGTCCCTTGCTTTATAATTTTTATGTTAAAGATATTGATAACTGCTTGGAAAATAGATGCACGCTAAGACAACTTGCAGACGATGCTGTGATCTCCTTTAGAGGTCCACGTGCGGAAATCTTGCAAAGACCATTGCAAAATTCCCTAGATAATCTGTCCATCTGGGCCAGAAATTTGGGGATCGAGTTTTCACCGCATAAAACCGAATTGGTAGTGTTTACTAGAAAGCGGTTCCCTTCCCAACTGCGTCTCAAGCTGTTGGGAAGAGACATTACCCAATCTTTGACCTTTAAATACCTTGGAGTCATGTTTGATTCAAAATGCACTTGGAGTAATCACTTTGCGTATTTAAAACAGAAATGTCAACAAAGGATCAATTTTCTAAGATCAATTTCCGGGACATGGTGGGGTGCTCACCCGGAAGACCTCATTAAACTCTACAAAACAACTATTCTTTCAGTTCTCGAATATGACTCTTTTTGCTTCCTCTCGGCAAGAGATAGCCACCTCATCAAATTGGAACGCATTCAATATCGTTGTCTACGTATTGCCCTTGGCTGTATGCATTCAACGCACAATATGAGCCTGGAGGTTCTGGCAGGAGTAAAACCCTTACAGAACCGCTTCTGGGAGCTCTCATCTAGAATACTGATCAAGTGTGGAATCAGTAACAACCTTGTGATTGAAAACTTCGAAGAAATGCTCGAATTGAGAACCCAGTCTAGATTCTTACGAATCTATATTAACTATATGTCATCCGATATTAGTCTTCCATGCTATAACCCTCCTAGTGTACGCTTTCCTTATCACAGTTCCTCCATTGATTATGATCTCTCCATGAAACAGGCTATTCAAGGAGTTCCAGATCAACTTCGACCTATTTTAATTCCCCATATTTTCATCGAAAAGTACCAACATGTCAATTGCAATAGAAGAATTTTCACTGATGGATCGCGCATTGATGGATCCACTGGTTTCGGTGTTTACAATGATTACTCATCTGCCTTCCGGAAACTTCAGGAACCTTGTTCCGTATATGTTGCTGATCTGGCAGCAATCAATTTCGCATTGGGGATAATTTCCGACATGCCCATAGACCATTATTTCATCTTCTCGGATAGTCTCAGTTCTATTGAGGCTCTCCAGTCGATGAAAACAGTGAAGCACTCATCTTACTTTCTTTCAAAAATAAGGGAGCAGATGTGTGCGTTGGTCGAAAGATCATTTAGGATTACCTTTGTATGGGTCCCCTCACATTGCTCAATTCCAGGCAATGAGAAGGCGGACTCTCTAGCAAAGGTGGGCGCACAAGAAGGCGAGATTTTTGAAAGAAGAATTTCACATGATGAATTTTTCCCATTAGTACGTCAGAGTTCTCTTCAAAGTTGACAAAACGCTTGGACAAGTAATTCTCTTGGGCGGTGGTTACATTCCATTATTCCAAATGTTTCGTCGAGATCGTGGTTCAAAGGTCTGGATGTAAGTCGCGGTTTCATTCGTGTGATGTCAAGACTTATGTCCAACCACTACTCGCTAGACGCACATCTCTACAGAATTAACCTCGTCGATAGCAACATATGTAGGTGCGGAACCGGTTATGATGACATCGATCACGCAGTTTGGCATTGCTCGGGTAATGATGCCTCCAGATCACGACTATTGGATACCCTTGTGGCCCGAGGTAGACAACCCTTCCGCGAAGTAAGAGATGTTTTGGGAATGCATGATCTTCCCTACATGCAAGCGATTTACGAATTCCTTTGTTTGTCTGATCTAAGAGTGTAATGTCATCACCCCCTCCCTTTCACTCTAGTAAATTCCCTGCCATTGTGTCCCAGTTATATTATCCTTTTGTTTCCGTGCTACTTGTACCTGCCCAGCAAGCAGTGGTCACCCATCTGCAGATTAGTTCCTGTAAGGGACTACAGAGACCGAGGATTTGGAAGATGTCGCAACCATGAGCAGCAACAAATACCTGAAATAAGTTACCTGCCTAGCCCCTTCCAAACAATAATGTGACCCATTAACCTCGAGCTAGCCACGAGTAATTGGCACCCCACTTTACTAAACTTGAAAAATTGTACATTGTAAATAACAATATTGAATATCGGCTCCGTAAAGTGTTACACACGCCTGAGCCTAACAAATAAACGAACTGATTTAAAAAAAAAAATTATCTACTCCAGCCGTTTTTCCTAAGGAAAAGCTAATATTTCTAAGCTCATCTATTGTGATCGGGTGAAAACTTTCAAATCTGCAATTAATATTAACTGGCTGGTTTAATTCATCAGGTTCATCGACCAATTCAATTGATTGGTTGATCAATGAAACGCTATTGACGAAATAATCATTAAACTTAGATGCAATTGCTTGTTCAGACTGTTCTATTGTGCCTTCAAAAGTTATGGACCGCGGTCTGCAATTGCTAGGTTTCAATAATGATTTCAAAATTTTCCATAACTCTCTGCTGTTGTTTTGATGTTGATCAATTTTCCTCTGTATATATTCACAACGAGTTTTTTTTTAATGGATTGTGAATACTTATTCCGCGCGATTGTGTACTTATTCCAATGATGAGCACTATTAGATCTACAAAACTTTTTGTGCAATTTATCCCTCTTGCGTTTAAGACGCAAAAGATCCATATTGTACCAGCTGTTCGAGTTCTTCAAAGAAACAAATTTTCGTTCAACTAGCTTATTTGTACACGTTTTCATGGTATTAGTAAGAACAGCTGCAGACTCATCTAAACTACCGCTCGCGATTGGAAAATCCACGCTTCTCTGAACAAGTTTAGAAACAGTCTGTTTTGAATATTTCCTCCAGCACTTCAATTTCACAAAATCATCGCTATTATTCACGTTATTCTCAATTACGTTAATACCTACTGTCTCATGATCGGTTATTTTCAAATCAGTATCGACAACTCAACAAACAGAATCAAAATTAGAATAAACATGATCAATCAAAGTTCTACTGTGCCTGGAAATTCGCGTATATTCATCTACCGTTTGTCTTAAATTGAAAAAGTTAGCTAAATGCTTCAAATGATTCGAATTATTATTATCACGCCAATTTATATTGAAGCCACCAGCTATTATATTTAATTTACTCGAATCAAGAAATACCTCAAGCCAGTTCTCTAAAGTTTCAATAAAACGCTGGTCGCTAGAACTGGGAGAGTGATATAAAACACCATAGTTACCCATCATCATGCCACGTACAACTGTTATGCCCAAGAACCAGTTACCATCAACCATTTCGTTGTGGCGAAGATTGAATTGAACTGATTCTTTGACATAAATAGCAACACCGCCATGTCTAGAATGTGATAAACAAGCAGCAACATTATATCCCGGAATGCAATATTGATCAAAGGCTTCAATTTCAACAATGTGAGTTTCTGCTAACAAAACCAAAAGTGGACGTTTTTCTTCTACAATCTGACGTAATGCTACGTAGTTTGTTGACAACCCCGCAATATTGAAATACAAAAAATTAAATTGATTACCATTCTGCCTGGAACTCGGTTGCTATTTATTGAAACGCAAGCTGCTTTTCTTTTGTTCAAAAAGTCTCTTGTACACCAAACATTGAGAGCTAAATGCGGCATGGTTTACGTCCAAGTTAATTTTACGTTCTTTATTCATTTTCAAACAATTAACACATTTCAAAACAGTTGACGTACACTCCGATGTCTTGTGGTTTTGACTACACCGAGAGCATGTATCACAGTTTTTGCAATCAATGCTCTTATGTCCAAATTCTCCACATTTGAAGCATCTCAGAACATTAATGTCAGGATACACAAAGCACCGATCAAAATCTACATTTACTTCATTTGCTTTTAACATACAATTATATGTATCCAAATCGACTTCAATAACCGCACTAAACTTGTTGTAAATGAACCGTGGATTTTCGTAAATTCTAACTACTTTTACATCATTTATTGCGATGTTTTCATTTTGACTTTTCAAATAGTCTATGAAAACATCGGAGGATAATTGACGGCTCATGCCCACTACTTTCAATCTTGGCACCGACGTGGGAACAACAGCACTATAATTTTCACCCAGATTGCTTTCAATACCATTTTTCTCATTAGTTACATTTGCTCCGATGGCACATTCAACAATAATGGCACCATCTTTTCCATTCCTAAAATTACTAATTTTGTGTGTTCTTGGATCTAAATTAGTTTTCACAAAATTACGAGTATCATCGCAAGCTTGTTTGGACTCTTTTGGTTTGATCACAATGACCGGACGAGCCTTACGATTGCTTTTTTTACTACTATTACCTTTAATATTACTATTTTGTTTACTTGTATCATTCACATTTTCATTGTGCCTCTTTACGACATCCGCAAAAGTTGCGTTGCCTTGAAAAACATCATCAATTGCATCGTTATCGCTTGTTTGAATTTTACGCTTGTTGCCAATTTGCAATAGATCGGATTCGGAATGAATCGCCTCAGACCGCGCGCGGGCATCATTCATTACAGCTAAACTTTTTCGCGCATTAATCTCCAAAACTGAACTTGTCATAGCATCAAATTTCTCACAGATTAATTTATCAAAAGACTTATTTATACTTTGTCTCAAATGTTCCATCCCGTTTTTCAACGCGTCGTCTATTTGGGCAGAAATTTGATCTCGCATGCAAGTGATCGAGTCCGAAAGTTTTTTCATACCTTCCTCCATCCGCTTAGCATCCGAGATCGCATCTTCTTGCCCACCACAACACTGGTCTGATAGACAGTCTACACATTTAAAGCAAAGGTTTGCATTATCGGTCACAAGCTTTGCCGTTCCTTTCGTAAGTGGTGTACACTTGTAATGGAATACACGCGCACACTTATCCACACAAGTTAACGGCAGATCAGCCGCAACCATTCCCTCATTGCATGTATAACAACAGGCCATTGTCAAGCAGTAGGCTCAAAACACATTATACGTCGACGCTACCGATAACCAACGACCTTACCAAAGAAAAAGACAAGGCAAAAAAATAGCCCAAATGGTCTCCCGGGGCGCCGGTTGAACGACCAATAAAATTAAAATTTAATTAGAACAAGCTGCAATCGCAACTGTTCTTTAACTTAGCCTGATAACAAAAACACTCTGGATGCGCGTTAGAAAATTTCTTTTGCGTATCGCAACACTTTTCACACGTAAAATAATTAAAAATTATGAGCACAAAAAACACAACACTATACCGTTCGTCATCACACTCAAACCTCCAAATGTCATTGGCGATGCTAATTTCGATATTATGTTACAGGCTCCCGTGCATGCTTGCCGCGATGATGACCTCGACGATTCATTTGACAAGAGTGGACGTGACGATAGTTGAACCGGAAACTTTGGTGATGACTCGCAATAATGATGCTTTTGATAACGATTACGGTGACTTAACTTCGATGCTTATGAATGTCGTCATGACTTGACTTGATTGGACGCTTCGACGGACTCAGACTTCGACTTGGCAGATTTTGAGGCAAACCGTGCCATGTGTGTTGTTGGTGGATGGATGCAGAATGATATGAGAGGGTGCTTTTCAAAATGTATTGCTGAAAATTAAAACAACTTGCCTTTTGGCGTCGACGGTCCCTCTTGATGACGATGACGGTAGCTATATTACTAGTCCGGATGCTGCTTGATACTGATACTTATTGGCTACGATGCAGAAAGTGACTGTCGCGAAGCTGGATTTTTAGTGCCGAGACAGTCCGCACGGGTTGGCCATCATCATGGCTGACAATCAAGGATGAATTGCGCACTTCTTCCTTTGGCTGTTATCACGAGTTGCTCGTACCTCGGAAAATCAAACGGGATTGTGGGTTTTCGTTTCGGAACTAGACAAATACTACCGTAGCTACTAGTACAGCACTAGTTGAGACGAGACTGACGAAGCTGAACGACTGCGATGCGACATTTTACATGCAACAACCACCAACATAACCGACACATATTACCTCAACATAAACGTATGGCAACTCATAACTCTTCTCCTCCTTGATCACAACCATAGTTCCAATTGCTATATTGTCTCTCAGCCGTGTCCACTTTGTCCTATTGTGGAGTTTGGACAGATACTGCTCTGCCCATTTCTTCCACAATCATTGAGTGAACTCACTCACCCTTCCCCAAGCTGAAAGTCTGTTTTGCTGAACTCGCTTTAGATCGGGTTCTAGAATGGCCGTTAGCGGGCGCTGAATTAAAAAGTTCCCAGGAGTAAGAGCCTCGAAATTGTCCGAATCGTTGCTAATCGGTCTCAGTCTAGAATTCAAAATTGCTTCCGTTTGAGCCAACACGGTTTGCATTTTGTCGTAGTCAAAACTTTGCGTGCCAATCGTTCGCTCGAACAAGATCTTGAACGATTTTACTGCTGACTCCCACAGCCCTCCAAATTTTGGTGACCGGGCTGGGATGAACCGAAATTCGATCCGGTTTACAACTCCGATGTGTTCTTCTTTTGAAGTGTCAAGTAAGAATATATTTCTCTTAGAAAACTAATTACAGGGAAGCTTAAGTCTACACAGAATTTCGTTGCCTACACGATATTTTATTAGTGGGAGGTACTTGTAGTTACTTCGTGGATTTCGATTAACCAATCGGCTTGCATTTGACTATTCGACAAAGTATGTTTGAAAAAGATGCGACACCAATACAATCGACATGAACCTCTTTGGTTTGGTTGTGCATATCGATGACAATGCATAACGTATAATTTGTGTCAATCGAGTACTGAACTGCCTGGTAGGTATCGGTCAGTAATTTGAGCTTTTGTTTTGTGTGTTTTGCTTTCAAGTGGCAAAACCTAGAAGGATGTTATTTTCAACGATTATGAAAACATGTGTTGGCAATAAATTAGTAAGTAGGTCTGTTTTGATTTTCGGTGAGGTTGAATGCTCTTGTGTAACTTGATGACAAGCGAAATGTATTCTATTGCAAAACATGACTTTTGAATATAAGAAGTACAAGTGTCCTATTCTATGCGTGGGATCTTTTCTTAGACTTGTTAATGATGAAGGTTAGATTGGATATTTCAGAAAGATACATGTCTCAGGTTTTTGGATCGATCATACTTGAGTATGCTACACCTTCCCCCTTTAGGAAGAATGATGTAGCACCGTGAAATCATTCGAGTATTCTACATGTACCACTTTAATGGATTTGACAATACTATGCGTAGTTTATTTTTCTTATTTTTTTTCTTTCATAATGATGGTTTTTTCTTTATTTATATATATAATTTTTTTTTTTTTTACTGTGAAATATTGTTTCATGCTATTATTCTATTTTTATGCACTTCTATTGTTATTGTTGTGCAATTTGGTTCTGTAATATCTAGTACTTTAAATGGTCCACTATATATTTCATCGAGCTTACGTCAATGAAAATAGGTTAAATAAACTACATCACCAATATTTATTTTTATTGAATTACTTTTTGGTACGAATTGTTGTGTGCGTATTATTTTATGTTGAATTAGCTTCTGTTTTGCTTCTTCATTTGTTTTTTGTATTTTGTGTTTCAGTTCATAGTAATAATCATTAAGATTATACACGGGTTCTACTCCTTTCTCGTAAATTTCATGAGGTAGGTTTGATTTCCTTCCAAATACTAACTCATAGGGTGTAAATCCGTGGTCAGTATGTGGAGTTGTATTATAAGTATAACTATAAAATTTCATCCAATCATCCCAGTCATCCCTCTGATCATTAACAAATGATCTCAGATACTCATTTAAGCATCTGTGATTCCTTTCCAATGATCCGATTGTCTGAGGATGATAGGCTGTTGCAAAGGATTGTTTTATTCCTAATAATTTACAAATTCGCTCAAGCACTTCGTTCTTATATTCCGTGCCTTGATCTGATCTTAATTCAACAAATGTACCGTAAATAAGTATAAAATTTTCAACTAATGCTTTAGCTATTACTATCGCCTCCTTAGTATGTATAGGGATTAAAATCACATGTTTAGTAAGGTCACATTGAATGCTAATGGCATATCTGTTTCCTTTAGTGCTTATTGGTAGAGGTCCTACCGTATCTATTAATATTATTTCAAAAGGTGAAGATGGTGTTGTTGTTACTACCATTTTCTCTTTAGTGTGTTTTATAGTTTTGTTCTTTTTACAAGATTCGCAGGCCTTCACAAATCTTGAAATAGAACTTTTCATGTCATTCCAGGTATATTTTTCACGGAGTTTAAGGTACAATCGATGTTGTCCTATGTGTCCTCCAGTGGGTGTGTTGTGATAATCCTCAAGTTTCTTTTGAATTTCTTGTAAATCAGTAAGAAACTTAGGGGGTTGAAAAATAATAATTTGCATGCTTTTTAATGTTTTGTTCACTACTGCCTTGAACGTATTCAAAGGTATGAGTTTAAATATTTCTTCCTTCAATGATATCGCGATTTGTGTTGCATTTAAATATTTTGCATTATTTTCAATTATTGGAAGAGCAAATTCAAGTATTTGACTTCCATTTTCATTTATTTGTTGCACTTGTGCTACAATACTTTCTTTTTTTCCTTTCTTTATTGTAAAAGTCCATATTTTATTTTCGATTAATGTTTCAAGTTTCCATAATTTATTTGTTTCTGTAGGATTTTCGGTAACGTATGTCAAGAGGTGATCAATCCCTTGATTGCGTATAGGTAATCTTTCAGGTTGAATATATTGGTTTTGATTAGTACGAGTCATTGATCTAGTGTTAACTACTAGAACATTGTCTCTTTATAGTTCGTCAGATGTTATTATAATACGTGATAATGCGTCTGCACCAGTATTATTTTTTCCTTTTATGTATTCTATCACAAAGTCGTATTCTTCAAAGTCGATACGCATCCTTGTTAGTTTTGAACTAGGATCTTTCATCCCGAATAAATAAACAAGCGGTCTGTGATCTGTTCGTACTTTGAATTTTCGACCATACAGGTAGGCTCTAAAGTAATTTATAGCCCAATGTATGGCTGTTAATTCTTTTAATATGACAGGTTTATTTTTTTCGCCTTGTGTGAAAGTTTTGCTGGCGAATGCTATTGGTAAGTCATTGTTCCCAAGTGTTTGTGACAAGACTGCTCCACATCCTACGTCTGAAGCGTCTGTCGTGAGGATAAATTCCTTAGAAAAATCCGGGTACTGGAGAATTGCCGGAGACATCAAACAGAATCTCAGATTTTCGAATGCCGTACTACATTCAGACGTCCAATCGAATTTAGCGTTTTTCTTAAGCAGTTGATTCAGTGGGTGTGCGATAGTTGCAAAATGTGGCACAAATTTTCGGTAATAATTGCAGAATGCGACAAATCTGCGTACCTCATCTGCGTTCTTGGGTATTGGATAATGTTTAATTGAATCAAATTTTGAACTGTCAGGCAAAATGCCATGATCAGTTATATTGTGCCCTAAGTAATTTAATTCTGAGCGGAAAAATTTACATTTCTGTGCATTAAGTTTAAAATTATATTGTCTTAAACGATCAAAAACTCGAGTAAGGTTTAACAAACGATGTTTTATCGAACAACCGATGACTACAATGTCGTCGATGTATACAAAAGCACATTCAGGGGATAACACTGCCATGGCAATCGTCATCATGCGTTGGAAACTATTTGGACTTACATTCAATCCAAAGGGTAACCTCGTAAAATGATAATGTCCAGACTGGGTGGAAAAAGCAGTAAATTTTCTGGATCCCTCATCAAGAGAAATTTGATGGAAACCAGACATCAAATCTAGTGTTGAAAAATACTTTGCTCTGCCAAGTTGATCTAATATTGTATCAATCCTTGGTAATGGAAATTTATCAGCCATTACTTTTTTGTTCAGCTGTCTAAAATCGACAACTAAGCGCCATTTTTTTTCTCCACCATCAGATTTCTTCGGTACAAGCAGTATTGGCGAATTGTACGGAGAAACTGATGGTTCAATTATTTTTTAATTTAGCATTTTTCGTATTTGAGCTTGTATTTCGTCGTTTTGGGAATGTATCGTTTTATAGTTGGGAATGTACGTAGGAATAGTATCATTCATAACTATATTTTGAGTATAAAAATTATTAGTAGTTAATTTTTCGTTTGATAAACAGAATATATCTGCATAGTCTGTTATTAGTTTGGTAAATTGTCTCTCTGAGTCATCTGGTAAATTAGTCACATTTGATTCTTTCAAAATTTTCTGTATTCTTGCTGATGATTCTTGTCTACTGTTAGTGAATTTCATTATACAATAATCTTTCAATGGTTCTAAAGTTGGCATAAATGTTGTATTTGAAATATAAACCGGATCGTTTGTTGTATTAATGAATTTAACGTAGGGCATGTCGGATGATATGATCGTATTTCCACAAAAAATTCCTGGCAGAATTTCCTGTGAATGTACTACCATATCCTCGGAAAATTTTAAATTTGAAATTCTTCGAATCACTTCACTTCTGTTAGGCAAAATGAAACCATTATTTATATTAGCTTCTATTGGAATTGATATTTGAATGTTTTCCAAATTAAAAGTGAGCAACCATGTTTCGTAATCGATTACGCATCTGTTATTTGTCAAGAAATCGCGCCCCAAAATTCCATCTGTAGCTATCGGAAAATTGTTGGGCACCAAATGAAAAGTATGCCGTATGGACAAACCATGATCAAAATATAGGTCAGTTATTGTTGTTGCAAGTGTATTTACTGTTCCGTTGGTTATTCCCGTTAATCGAGTTGTATTTGCAGTGTCAATAATTTGCGTTGGATTAATTTTGTCAACCTTAAAGAGCGAGACGTTCGCTCCACAGTCGATAATAAAAGTACATTTTGTGTTTGCCATTTGAACGCCAGCTGTTATGAAATTTGATGCGTTCAAGTTTATGGTGAGCATTCGCTCTGTTTTTGCGTTTGTCTCTACATTCGCTGGTCTAAAAAATTTCGTTGCATTTGTTGGGACAGTGGCTGCTGCTGGTTTTGCACCACTTGAGAGAATGTCGGGGGCACTTGGTTCGTGTAAATTGAATTACTCATTGTAGCTTGTAGCTTGTAGCTCCGGTGCGGTATTTTGATATTGTTGCGTTATGTGTGCTCCTTGCGGGTTTGCGTTGGCGTAGAATATGCGAGTGTGTCTGTTATGGTTTTGATTCCTATCATTCTGGAAATGGTTTTGACCAAAACTTCTGTTACGGAAGTTGCTATTGCCATTATTGTTAAATCTTCCACGTCCATTTGAATTTGAATATGAGTGGTTACGCTGAGTAAAATTTCGGAAATTTCCATTATTACGTGGTCTATAATTTTGGTTATTATTATTGTTGTAGTTTCTATTGTTATTGCGATAGTTGGATTGGTTATACATTCGAAATCCTGAGGATCTGTTTCCATTTTGATGATAGCGTCCTCGGGTTGAACATGTTAAAATAGCAGAATGTTGGCTATTTAAACCATTTTCTCGTACTTTTTGGATAGCATCTTTGACGCTATCAAAAGATCCAGCTTTTAAAATGAGTTTTGTTTCACTGTTGGACACGCCGTTAATCAAAGCATCCACTGCTGCTTTTTAACCATTTTCGTTACTACTTCTTCAGGTATTTGTTGTTGCAGATAAGTATTTTTCAACTTATCTGAAATTGTTTCAATTTGTTCACAAAAAGAGTCTAAATTCTCTTTCTGCTTGACCGATTTTAATTTTGCCATTATTTGTTCAGGCGTCGTCAAATCATGACATTTTTCTTTAATATGAGCTATAAACTGATTGTATGTATTTATATTATCAGGCAAGCCTAGACGAGCTTTTCCTGTTATTCTTGTCTTTAAGAATTTAAGGAGCATTTCCTGATGAGCTTCTGTTGACAACCCTTTCATTAAACTGCAAGCATCAATGAATGCTTGTAAGCCATCACTGGCTCCATCATAAATTTGCACCACGGCAGTTGCTGTGCGCACATCAAAATTAGCCACTGGAGTAGTCATTATTTCTTTGTTATTTAATATTGCTAAAGCATATGTTCTTTTGGTTAATAACTCCTCATAATCTAATATAATTTCATTATACTCTAAACTAAGAATTTCACCTCTTAATTTTTTTGTAATTCGCTTATATTCTTCGAGTATTTCATTTAAGGCAGCTTTTTGCTTTTCTATTAAATTTTCCGTTTTAACGTTATTTTTTGATTTTCTTATATTACTATACAAGGTTTTAATTGGTTCCTTTAGGATTCTTAGTTTAAACTTTTGGTCGGACATCCGGTCTTATGTATATAAAAAAAATTAAACACTCACCACCAATTATCTTTTACCTATGCGATGCTCTTTGCGATACGATGCAATGCAATCCTTCTGTGGCGATGACATCACTTGACCTTGTTTGAATATTAATGAAGATCTACGACGACGATGACGATGATGACAACGACGACGATGCTAACAATCGATGTTGACGACGACGACGATGCTAACGACGGGCTAGTGTCTGGTCGAGAGTGTCCTCGTGTTATCACTCTTGGTCATTGTGAGTGTCCTCGTGTTATCACTCCTAATCGTTGTGAGTGTCCTCGTTTTATCACTCCTAATCGTTGTGAGTGTCCTCGTAAGCCTGACCAATGATGGTCTATATAATATGATAGCCTTGTGTTCTTGTTGTTTTTTTTTTTTAAACGACTCGTGCCTAACAATTGCAATTTTTTTACCAATAATCACTTTTTAAAGTTTCTAGTTTATTCACGTTACACTTGTGTAGATATGTTCGTTAATTGGAACAACGATTCTGCTTTTTTCATTGCCTTTTTGTTGCATCGTTTTTGGATGTAAGCAGATAAATTCAGAATGAGTTGTGTTGCAACAACAGCCAATATGATCAATAATAACATCGTATTTTGATCCAACTTTTGGGCGTGTTGATTTTATATATTGATAATCTCAACATGATTATCGCCATTGTGCTCGAAGTGAGCTTTAGATTCTTCTGTACCCATGGCTTTTCACTCAAGTTCACTTAACACTCAAGTTCATGTTACGTTCTGCGTTCTGCTGCTGTTCTTCAAACAATTTTATTTGTCTAACACTTTAACTTTTACTATCACCGAACATTGCGCGTTCGATACCAAAAACGGTCGCCATTTACAACTCCGATGTGTTCTTCTTTTGAAGTGTTTCTTCTTTTGAAAACTAATTACAGGGAAGCTTAAGTCTACACAGAATTTCGTTGTCTACACGATATTTTATTAGTGGGAGGTACTTGTAGTCACTTCGTGGATTTCGATTAACCAATCGGCTTGCATTTGACTATTCGACAAAGTATGTTTGAAAAAGATGCGACACCAATACAATCGACATGAACCTCTTTGGTTTGGTTGTGCATATCGATGACAATGCATAACGTATAATTTGTGTCAATCGAGTACTGAACTGCCTGGTAGGTATCGGTCAGTAATTTGAGCTTTTGTTTTGTGTGTTTTGCTTTCAAGTGGCAAAACCTAGAAGGATGTTATTTTCAACGATTATGAAAACATGTGTTGGCAATAAATTAGTAAGTAGGTCTGTTTTGATTTTCGGTGAGGTTGAATGCTCTTGTGTAACTTGATGACAAGCGAAATGTATTCTATTGCAAAACATGACTTTTGAATATAAGAAGTACAAGTGTCCTATTCTATGCGTGGGATCTTTTCTTAGACTTGTTAATGATGAAGGTTAGATTGGATATTTCAGAAAGATACATGTCTCAGGTTTTTGGATCGATCATACTTGAGTATGCTACATTGGCGTTCTGGAGTCTCCCTCCTACACGAAGTGTTCCTTCTCCATCGATGAAAGGATGTAGTGAACGTAGCTTGCTTTTATGGTGTAGGTCAGTTCCCTTACGGAGATATGTCGGTTCATTAAAGAATGTGTCGTGCTGAGCTAGGCGCACTAGCTGTAGGATGGATGCTTGCAGTTCTGCTGGAGTTATCGGTCCAGTCTTCCTTTCTTCCATGTTGCGTGCGGCTTTCTGCAGGGTTTTCTGCCGAGGGAACGTGATGCCATGAGCTTCTTGGAAGTACGTTCAAGATAGTTGCAGTCTGATTAGCAACGTATGTTTTCCACTTCCGTGGGTACGATGACAACCATTCCAAACCCACCATTGAGCCCGTCCAGGCATAGAGTTGGAAGTCAAGGTGATCGAGCGCAGTAGAAATTTTCTTGAACAGCGATGCTAGGAGAACAGCAGCATTCAGTTCAAGACGAAGAAGCGTGACTTGTTGAATGGGAGCCACCTTGGTCTTTGCTGCGATGAGAGTAACGTGTACTTCACCGTCTGAGTCAACAGATCGGCCGATTCTGATGCGTCCGAAAATCCAATTAGCTGCATTCTTCCTCCGTAATTGGCTATCCATCGAGGTATGCGGATCTTTTCCAATAAGTGAAGATTGTTTTTAACGGCAACCCACTCGTCCTCAATTGCTGCGGGAAGTGGATCATCCCAGATCAAGTCGTACAACCAAAGTTGCTGAAATAAGATTTATATTTTAAAACACATGGTGAAAGCAATTCGAAAGGATGGAATAGCGTCTATGCATCCGACAGGAGCTGCCGTTTGATGATGCAGCTGGTAATGTCAAGTGAAACCTTGAAATCGAACGAATCCTCTCTTGGCGACCAACGTATTCCCAAAGCTTTCACTGATTCAGCGTCGTTCGTGAATTGTAAGGGAATTGGACCATCTCTTCTATCAGCAAGTTCTTCGACGAGTTCTGGAACATTTGACGACCATTTTCGCAGTACAAATCCAGAACCGTTGAGGATTGTTGATATCTCGTTGATCAGTTTCCGGGCTTCAGCTCCAGACATCAAATCGTCTACATAAAATCCTTTGAAGATTCGATTTGCAGCACTGTTTTGGGCAGCTTGTCGAAGAGATTCTGTAGCAAGATATGCAGCACACGACGTTCCGTAGGTAACTGTCAGACAGACGATAATGTTGAATTGAATCTTCAGGGTTCTTCCTATACACCATTCGGAGGTAGTCCACTTGATCTTCAGCTACCTGTACTTGCCTATACATTTTTTCTGCATCGCTTGCGAATACTAATGGGTAGGTACGAAAGCAAGACTAAACATCGAGCAAGCTTTCGGTGTTGTTGGGACCTACCAGCAAGCAATCGTTAAGCGAGATTCCGGATGAGCTCGTGCAGGATCTGTCAAAAACGACGCGTAGTTTGGTTGTTTAGCTTTTTTTCTTCTCTCATACCTGGACGGTGAAGCAAAGAACTTGGTTAGCTCGTTTGCAATTACGGACGCGAACTATGCACAAGTTTGGGACAAGCTTCTTGAGCAGTACGACCAAAACAAATACACCGTCTTTTCGTTGGTGAAGGAATTCCTCGAGCAGTCAGCTGTGTCTTTTGCGAATCCAACCAATCTTCGAAAGCTAGTAACAACGTCAGATGAAGTAATGTTTTTTGCACTGCATGGTGTGGTAAATAAAAACATTCGTTCGGCGGCTTGTCTATTTCCGCGTCCGGAACGGGCTCCTTGTGGGCCAGACGCAAATAATCCGTCATAAATTCTTCGTACTGTTGCTTGAAGGTAGGATTCACAAGAAATTTACGTTCCATGGCGTGCAACTTCTTGACGGCTGCAGTAAGCGATTCTCCCAGTGCAGGCTTCGTTTCGTCGAAGGGTAACCGAACTATAAATTGGCCACTTTCATTGCGATAGTGCGTGGTGTTGAAGATCTTAGCAGCTTGGTTTTCTTCTGCTGGAGCACCTTCTGTGCAGGTATTTCTTCGGTCTCCCATAACAGCGATTTGTCGATGTTGACACCGGTTCCGATAGTAAGGGTGGTACAAAGTGTTTGAATAGCAGCCTCACCTTCGAATCGTCCAGCAATCAGCCAACCAAAGACCGAGTTCTGTGCGATTGGCAACATCATCGGCGCGTCACAGCACTCATATTTAGTAACTCGAAAGTAAAGTGCCTCTAGCGGTGAAATTCCCAATTAAACCGGAATCCAACCGGACACAGATTTGCTGGTCCAACCACGTACAAAAATTCTGCTGAAGGCTGTAGATGTTTATCACTTGAAACAACTGAGATAGGCCTCATTCCCCCTAATTAAGAAATATCCCATAAGCTGTGGGTATCGATCTTTACGGTTTGCCCGAAAAGAACGAAACAGAAATTGAGACCGTAAAGAACTAAACCGAAAAGATCGGTACCCGACTGTACTTCGAGGAGGGGCTATTGTGCATTACACACCCGCTTATGTCTAACTGCTTAGGAACTGCTTGCTCGTTTCGCCATCTGGCTTGGAGCTCTTGGAGAATCTGAGAGACCGTCGTGTTTACAGCGTTCCAGATGTACCGGTATTGACCCATCCTCTGGCCAAGCACCCTTGGCAAGATAGGATCTACGTCAAGTGGAAGGTAACTTCACCGTGTCACCAAAAAACCCATCCTGATACCCGGGATCAGTCGGTGGGTCCTTCGACCCTTGGTGGAGTTATTCCATCCCCTCTGCCACTTAACCATTGATGCGACTCTAGTGGTGTTGCGAATACCTCTCGTGCCTCATTGTTTGAAGCACTCTACGTCGTCTTTTATGATGATGCCGATGTGCATCGTTCCCTCTAAGACGCAGACCGCGTCGCGTGACACTGTATGGTATGCGCTTACCACTCTTAGGCACATTAGCCATGCATACTCTCAAGCTAACCAAGCTAGCTCTTAGTACTCAAGGCGGTGGCCTTTCATAGGTATGGACAACGCCATGCTAGCCAGGAGCTTTGGTTTGCTCCTTAGTACCGCTGAGCTATTCGACATCAAGTGGAATACTGTGGAGACCTTCTAGCCACGGCGTGGTCGTCGTGGCTGATAAAGAAAAGCTAACCTCAGCTAAAAAAGCTAAATACCTCAGGACCGCTTTGAGGTGATGATACAGTAACCTGCACTAATCATCGCCCTTTGCTCCTAATTTCTGTTATTCACCACAGTAATCTCCGTTTGGTGATGGGCTAGCTCCAGTTTTCTGGAACGCATCCATCCTTCCACTCTGTCGATTCGGCCGTTAACTTCACTTCTTCAGTGAGCTATCCATAGACCTTTGAGTTGATGTCATCTGCCGACAATCTTTGCCCCGTTACGGAATCTCAACACTTCGTCATACATCGTTTTCCAGAGCACCGCACCCAGGATAGGACGTTGCGGAACTCCTGCGGTGATTTGAACACGTTTCTGACCCACCTCCGTGTTTAATACCAGTAGCCGATTCTGAAAATAGTTTCCCCGAATCCTGTACATGTACCCAGGAACCCGAAGATGTTGGAGCGAGTTGGCAATGGCCTCGCAACTGGTGCTATTCAACGCATTTCTTACATCCAGGGTCACTACCGCACAGTAGCAAACTCACCGCCTCTGACGTTGGATTGCCACCTCTGCCGTCTTGGTGACAGACATGATAGCATCCACCGTTGACTAACCTTTACGGAAGCCAAACTGGTTGTTGGACAGGCCATCTATACCCAGCAATATAGCCATCTTGATGGTCAGGTTCAGTATTCAGGTGCTTTGTTCACCTATAGTGACTTTCGTATCACAATGAGTTTATCATTCATAACCGTCACCTCATCTCCTTCCTCCGTGGTGCCGTTTTCAACGTTTTCCTCCACCATGACAGCGTTATTTTCTGTGACAATGGGAGGCCAGGGACTGGCGTTGAAAGGGTCCTCCAATGACCACCTGCAGTAGCTCCAGTGATTGCTCGGTTGGAGCTGCTGCACCTTAGATTTTGGCCATTACCACTTAGTAGGCGTCAACCCATAGTTTCTAATTGGCTTCCGAACACAGGCCCTCTAAGCGGGCTCGTCTACTGGCCTTTATCTCCCTCTTTGCCAAGTGGTCGCTTTGGGTGTAGGCATCCTCTACCCTCGAGCTGTTCAACAGCCCAGGGCTGTAGAACGTCACGTCGATGATCGACTTCACTCCGTTTCTATGGTAGGTACTCTTGTTATCTACGTTGGCCAGATCTAGGTTGAACCTGGCCAGGGTCTCAAGCAAGATCTGGCCCCTTGGGTAGGTAAGGCCCAACTGCAGTGCCAAGGCGTTGAAGTCACGTTGCCGACTCGTGAACTGCCTGACACAGCAGCTGCTGAGCTGCCTCACAGTGGTTCAAGTTTAGTTGGGTTATCTGCACTGGGGTTAGCTTCTTGGCCACTTAGGGCCTCCCGTAACGTGGTTTTAGTCCGGTTTTCCAGGGCTTCTTGCAGTGCTCCTCGCTCTTATCAGGGTCCTTACACTTCCATGACATAGGCCTGCTCTCGATGCACTTAAAGCATACCTTTAGAGGCTGGTGCAAACTCAGTGAGCAAACGAACCATCCCACCTTGAGTTTCACCACTTTTAGAGCTGAGTTCGTGGCGGCTACTGCCAGCCTTATCGTGGCCACTTGGTTACCGAGTAGACTCCTTTGCAGCCATATGGCTGTTGTGAATACCTCAACCTCACACTGGGCCTTTATGGCCGTGGAGATTTCGCTAGCCTCCTTGATCTCGTCCAGGTTTTTACACTGGACAGTCACTAACGTGGCTAGCGCACGTACCTTCTCTTCGGCTACCAAGATATAGGCTAGGACCTAGCCTTTTTCGCTCGCACTAGCCTTGCCACTTCCCTGGCACTTTGCTCGGCTAGAAGATTGGCTTCCAGTTCGTCCCTCTAGCGGAATGCAGCCTCAGCGGTCCTTGCTGATATTGTTACGAGTCGTCGTAAAGACGATTAAAGAATTCAGCTGTTCTGAGACTACTAACATTTTTGGAAGCGTATCTAGCTTCATCTCCATGACCCAGGTGAGCTCAGGATTATCCATGGCCACTCCGGTTCTCGCGGAGACCACTACTTCCGTGGCCGTCGCGCTTCCGCACGTGTCGTATGCGCCACCAGATTTTGCCTTCCTGCTAGGCGGGGATCTGACTAGACCTTTTTTGGCGAACTTTGTTCACCTCCTCTAGCTGTTTCGTTTCATGTGGAGTTTGCGGCTCCATTCTGTTAGGTCCTCTTTCAGCCGCTATCCAGACCCACGTGAAGTAGTCGCCATAGTGATCCCATGGTTATCTATGCAAGCAGGGAGGCCATGCGAGAGTTGACACGGGCCTTCATGGGGACATCGCTTTCAGATTCCGATAATTAGCCAGTCTCCGTAATTGAGGTTTAACGGACATCGACCCTAATGTGCCATGTTACGTGCCCTCCGTAGTTCGTTTAGCCGTTAAAGGGAGCTTAACGTTTCCAAGGTGCACCGCAGGGACGCGAACTACATCACACGCACATCACACTCACAGCCTGAAAGAATTCAACTGTACCAGTTTCAGAATACCTTTTCAGAACCTCTTAAGTAATACTGGATGAAACTCCTTCCGCTCGGAATTGGCGATACTTTGTAGTTTTGCACCAATTCGTGGTATTTTGATAAAACTGGATGATACTTTTTGCGCACACTCTCATTTCACTTCCCTCCATTGTTATGATAAATGACGTGAGTGCATGTTAAATGTATTCTGATTACTACTTACTGTGAGAAACATGCTCAGTTGAATTAAACTTACGTATTTGGTACCAAATACATCGCAAAAAATATTCAATATTACGTATTTGACATCAAATGTAGTTCACAAAATTCTAGCTAACGAAATTGGCTAGTATTGATAACTTAACTTACTTATGTGATAACACCTGAGACCAAAATGATATTTGGGATAACAGACGTGGTAACCTATATGATACCAGTTTGTTATTACACTTTGCTAGGGTTTCGTTTTTTCATAAAAAATTTTTCTTGTGGGGGGCGCTGGAAAAAAGAAAATGGAGGAAAAAAAAGCCGGGGAGGGGAGAATAAAAAAATATGTTGGGGGGGTGAGTTGGGTGGGCGGTGGGGGTTTGGGGGTAATGAATGGAGAAATTGTTGGGCAGGAACAGAGACTGAAATTTTCGCCTACTTGAGAAGAGAAACGTCCTTTTTCACCCGCTTGGAGAAACAGATGAGATTGTGAGAAGCGAGAGACTATTATACGCTCACAGCAGGTTTCGCGAAAAAAGCAACGGCGATTTATAATTTTCGGAGAGCATGAGTAGCGTTTCTTTTTCAGTGAATCCTTGATGCCGATAATTATTTTTCACTTACTTTTTGACACCTGAAAATGCACCAGTCTTCATTTATCATTTATGGTCCATGCACCAGTTTTTCATTTATGGTCCATGGCGGTACCAGTGTGCACCGGCTTGGCCTTATTTTCGGTTTTTGTCCCTCGTATACGATCTAGGTAGCATGTTTTCAGTGAAAATTGTGACATGAGAAAATATTTTCGTTGAATTTTGGAGTGCGATATTTTCGCATATGCAAGAGAGAGGATAATGAATTATCTGCGAAAAAGGAGAGATGAAAATGTGAACGGTTCGCTACTCATCGGCAACCTGCTTGAGAGAGAGCATGGTTTTCACCCAGCTAAGTGAGAATTTCGATCTCTGCAAAAAGTTAACATTTCTCCAACCGGATCGGAGCGCTAAATGGAGTGGACTGCAGTCGAAGACATCCAGTTTATGTAGATGGTCGGGATGTGTGGATCGTTTCATGAACGTATAAATTAAAAGCCTGCCGGAACTTTGATGGAATCCCTAGCCTAGCGAAGAAGAACGGCGGCACGGTCTGTCCAAGGTTGGACCGACCGGAATGAATTTGTTCCCTCAAATGTGGAGGAAAAACTTGACATAATAAGAAAATGTTGCCATTAAACACGCAAGGAGTGTGCATAATTTAACGCTGTGTCGAGCGTATAAATTACAGAATGTTTTGTTAATGAGTGTACTTTGTACCGCAAACTGCAACGGTCAAGTGGTGTCAGGAACGTGTACGAGGAACAAGGCTACGCTAGATGTTCCCCGTTTGATAGTATGTCGGCGAATTTCAATAGATAAGTGAGACCATTGCGGGTTGATAATAGGAGAATTGAAAGTAAGCAGTGAAAGAAATTCGTGAGTCTTTGAAAACACTAAGATTATAAAAAAGGCTTAAATTTGATTGTAGGTTTAATTGACAAGTCTGGCTTTTGAATCTAGTATTGGATTAGTATTTTTTATTTCAACATACAAGAATTCATGCCACTGTTGGAAACCTTTTCTTGACTTTAATACAGTGATGAGGTAAAATATTCAATGAATTTAACAAACCATCAAAAATTCTGTAGTAAGAAATAAAGAATCAAAGAAATATGTTCGTCCATTTAGCGTAGATCACTATCTTTCACATTGACTGACCTACTAATAAAAACATATGTATAAGTTCAATCTACTCTCTTTTTATAGCCATATGGATACATTGCAATAGTTCTAGTTAACTCGCACTTGATTATAGTACATAGGGCAAATTATCAATTGTTGAACAATTTCTAAACGTGCCAAATGTTGAACAAATATTTAAATTTATTCATCATGAAGTGTTCAACTGTTGACATCAATGGAACACATCAATGGAACTGTTCAACATCTGAAAATTTATCAAAAACCTT